>SMLS01047573.1:0-25038 GCA_004785975.1 Popillia japonica | reverse complement strand
TGGCCATTGTGTAAAAATGACATTCTTTGATCAACACTCATGGTAAGTAGAGATTGGACAGTTTCCATATAACAACGTATTGAATTTGTCCAATCTCCCCTTGAGTGTATATTTTCCCAATATAGTAAACTGTTCTGCAGAAAATCCAAATAAACCTGACTATTTAGTCGTCCATCAGAGAAATGTTCTCTAATAACCACCACCCCAAACGTTCAAAAGACCACTAGTTTATACTATGTCTTGTGTCATATGCGGATTGTCTGTAGAATAATAATGAAAGTTGTGTTTATTCACGCTTCCATTTTTGTGAAATGTTGCTTTATCTCGAGACATTCAACGAAATCTATCCGATGATAGATTTGTTGTTGAGCCCATTCGCCAAATGCAACAGTACGGCGAAAATCTTCGTTCAACAACTCTTGGTGTAACTGAATGTGTTATGGCCGGCCAAAGCCACCACTTATTGGTCAGGTTTTACCTGCTACTACTACTTGCTAAAAAACGAAATATTTAGCCGCAGTTTATGCGATAATAACGCAATTTTTCATTTTAAATTTGAACTATCTTCTAAACCCAAAGAGATATGTATGTATAAGGAATTGTTCACAAAAACGAAAGAGTCGATAAAAATCTATCGAAGTAGGGGTGCTCTATTTAAATTTAATGAGAAAATTAAGGACCCGAGTTTTGACTCACCTTGTAGGGGAAGAGCGGGAAAAGTAGCCAGTGCGGGTATCCGGCCATTGTCGGTTTCATGCATTGAATAGTGCTGCAACATGGCAGGAAGCACCAAACTAGTTCATATGACGCGATCAGTGTTGTCTGTGAGTTTGGTGCCAATATCTTGGTTCGTTTTTATTTAGTAAAAGTTTTTGTGATTTTTAACTCTTCAACAATATCATCCCTATTGCCTTGATTTTATGTACATTAATAGTTATTTGCGTTGCTCCATGTGAAACAGCTTGTTTTTACGTATAAATCAATGTGTTTGTTGCTAACTTCAGCTATGTTGGTTAGAAACTACAATTTCTAATATGGCGTCCAATCGGGTAAAGTGGCCACTCAGTTGGTACCAACTCATGCGCCCTCTTCAAGCGCTGATTCCTTTCAATACAGCAAATCTAGACCTTCCAACTCCTTGATATACAAATACAAAACGAATGAGAATCACATCCAAACACGTACAAAGAATTCCATACACTTAAGTCCAAGAGATATCAATCCTTTACCTAATCAAAGAGAGCAAAAACAAAAAAACGCAAATTGTAAAAAAGGAAAGACTGCGATCATCACTTCAATCCTCTACAAAGTTCAAAAAGAAGAGATGTTAATTAAAAAAAGCAAACTTAAAAAAAAATCCAAAACGAAATCTGGGCGAGTAAAAAAAACTCACAAGAAAAGCAAAATTCAACCAAAACCTAAAGTTTATCCAAGCAATAAAAAGTGTGAAGAAGATGATGACAATGATGGCGATGCAGAATGAAGGGTTGATACGTTGGTCTAAGTGCAAGTACTGAGTCCACAAACAGTGTGCCGGTTGGAAGAAGATGATGAGTTTGAATGTGAATTTTGTTAAATAACTGTTTCATAAACGCCCTTTTAAATTACACTTAAAATTAATAATAATAAATAATAATTATTCAATTTTAAATTAGTCAATTTTAAATTGAGGTTTGTAAAATGAACATGGTTGTCTAACGGATTTCATTTGTTTTATTTAAAAAGACTTCGCCGGTAAAGCAGCCAGTGCATGGCCACTTTATCCAACTTGGAGGAAAAAGTGGCCACTTTGCAAGGGTTTATGAAAACACATGTAAAACTAAAAGAAAAACTTTTAAATGGACAAAGGGGGAATTTATATCCATATTTAGAGGTTTGTAAAAAGTTCGGGTTTTTTATATTTTTAAATTCCTTAAGATGGCCACTTCACCCGTCTTTCCCCTATACAAGAAATATTCTTTTTGTGCATTTCTCGAATCAACAAAACTAGAAGACGTAGCCAAACCATGTAGGTAGTGATGCGAAAAAGGTGGTACCTATACCTATTTTTTTTCTCACAACTTTTGAAAGTAATCTAGCATATGAAGCTTAAGAATACCTACACATTTTCTCAATAATTTATAAAACATTTATAATGTCAGATATATCGAGCTTCCATGCACTAATGCGCCACCCTGTATATGTATATTTGTTACTTATTTATTGGTTAGCAAATGCCATAAAAATAGTTTAGAAATCTCTTCTCGTTTCTGATTGACAACTAAAACTTGAAGTAACAGTTTTTATGATAGTACAAGTATAATATATGTAGGTACCCAGTTGAGTCGCAAGGAGGATGCGATGTTTGAACAAAATAACACAATTGTTCAATATATCTATAACCAGCAAATATTACTGCAAATATTACTTGTCGTCAATTACAGCCACCATATAGGTATAAATACGTATGTAATTTTGAGTTTGTAGCTTGATCTACCGTTGAAATCACCAACTAAAAACTGCACAAACTACTACAGATCGTCTTATTTTATGAAAATACTGAGAAGAATTTAAGTTTGAATAAATTTTGAATACACTTATGAAACGCTGATCAAAATAATTTTTTCCTAACTTATTTAAGTAATTCCTCTACAGTGGTAACTAAATTATGCGCTATTGTGTATGGATGGTAGATACATCAATTTTCTTCTAATTGAAAATGCACATTTTAATAGCAATTAAAAAAAGTTAATGACTATATAATTTGTAGGTATACTTTAATGCCGGTAGTGACATGAAAATATATAACGAACCGTTACCTAATGGTATGTCAAAGATTTTTATAAAATAACACTTTCATAGATTTTACAACAGTTTTTAATGCTGTATTACCTATTTACTATAACCTCTTCTGACTATTCAATAAGTTTGCTGGTGAAAAATCCATTTTATGGCAATTGGAAATTTTATCACTTCGTTGCGTATTATTCTGTTTTATATTTATTACTAGCGTTTGTGAATATAGACATAAGGTTTCCATATAAAACCATAAAAAGGATTTTTACTAGGTACGTTGAGATTTATAATTTTCTGCAAGAATAATAATGAATATCTCAATAAATTATTCTAGTTAATTTACAGAACTTACGTTAAGTCGTAAATAGTAATCAATAAAATTATGTACCTACATAGATACCTATGTTGTCTTAGACCAAGTATCATTAAATTATGTATACATTATTGGTATAAGTATGTATGTCTACTTGTGTATTGTATACATATCTACCTATAACGTTCAGCAATGAAGACATTGCGTTAACATTTCCATAATAAACTGAATACGTATGACTTTCTTGTGATCCTCTACTGAGAGTCTAGAAAAAGTATCTTTTAGATTTATTTTGTATGAAAAGCAAACCTTTTTACGGTAATATTTGATTTATAAAATACAAAATTGTACCTCACAAAACAATCAAAACAGAAGCTTTGTGAAGCTTTTCTTTTTTTTCTACTTATATTACCTTAAATAAAACAAAATTTTCATAATCCTAATACTACAAGTGAATCTACTTTATATCTTCAAAATACGTATGTACTGAAGTTTACAAACAATGATTTTTTCCAGATTTTCGTTTGTTAATTATTACATCATATAACAAGCCAACATTAAAATTGCAATTTTAGTAATTATAAGCAGCAAATATTATTTTAAACGTACCTTTTCTAAGACACCGCTGTAGGGTTGTATGTTCGGTGGTCCGAGCGTTTCTGATTGAAGGTCCGGTACCTGTGTTTCCGCATCCTCGCCCAAACACGCACTGGGCGAACCAACCAATTCACATGGAGACTCATCAGAAAATAATGTCTCAGTGCCACTGTCAACCGTTGCCATAATTACATATTTTTATCTGTAACAAAGAAAACGCTGTCACTGCACGATACCGATGTTATTTCGACATCCCAGTCGCTTCTACATATCTATCTTCGGCGTTTTATGGACATCAAGTGGACGTAAAAACTAACTGTACATATATAAGCCATAATTTATTATCATCGTTCGCTTTGAAACGGAAAATGTGCTGAGTGAAGTTGACCTAAATCGCGATGACAAGACGTGAGATTTAGAAATATTACAGAATAAATTATAGTTAGCAATTAACGTAGTAAGACTTTGTTTTGTAAAAAGGAAGAAAAGCATGACTATGGAATTAATTAATTCATTTCTGACGCATGCTTCATATAAAATTAAAACAAAAGCGGAGAAAATCAGGACACTACACCATTCCTTGCGTAATATTTTACCTGTCAGAAAATAATTTGTATGTTTCATAAGGAACTTAGTTATTGATAACTGTTGTTAGTATATTAGTTTCCTTTGTGGTTGAGTAATACAAAGAAATTTTAAATAACAAATCAAGTTAAGTAGTTTAAACTTGGTTAAAAAGATCAGAATTATTTATTTATGTATTTTATTTTGCTGAAATAAATTTGTTATTGTCAAGCTATTGATAGAAACGTTTGCAAAATCTCGTTTTTGCCATAATGGAAACATGTTGAGTGTAGAATTCTCCAGATTCATTTACAGCCAATTAACTAAACTTAAAATAACTTCCTTGAAAATCTAGAACATTACGGAATTAGAAACAAAAATGGCTTATTTATAATGTTATGTATGTACATTTAGTTTTATGCCATTTAATTGAATAATGACTACAGCATTATAATACCATAAAGCACGCCACTGATTTAATCATCATACCTAGAAGCATCAAACTACCTTTTTTGCATAAAGATTTATGCTGACTACAGTGTCTAACTGGCGTTCCTTTTAACGTAACACAATAATCAAAATAGAAATAATACATACAGGGTTCTCATTTCAAAACTAGCCCCCGGATTCTTGGGCATTCATGGCAAAATGACCTAGTACTTCAACTTGTGTGACTTCTGTTAAAACTCTAGGTCTCTTGACACTGATATTGCACACACTTCCAGTGACTTGAAATTTACAAACTAAATCTAATACATTTTTGTTTTGATGTCTTTGGTGACGGGCTGTTCTACGGGCACAACGTACAAATTCTTTCTTGTAATGAGTAAACCGGTGTCTTAATTCAGTGGTAGGCTACACAAGTAATGCAAGTTTAAAGCTAAATCTTTCATAAAAGCTAACTTACAAGGCGAGCACAACATTTGCGAAAGAAACCTTTAACGTTTTTTATTACGTTTTTACGTCAGTGTTGACATTTGTACATTCTTTAAATTACAGAAATAATGTTTGTAATTTGGTGCTACTTTCAACATCATTTTATCCAACAATCTAAAAGTTTGAAATTTCGATTTTTTAAATTTTAAAAGAACATAACTTGAAGAAAAATCATCCGATTTAAAAAATAAAGCGCTACAAGATTGCTAATAACAAGACCTTTTCAAAGATGTATCACCCAATACCCCTTCCTATTAGAACTTTTCGATATGATTTTCACCCCCGCTTAGAGGTTGATACTACGGGGCCGCACATACACGTAAAATTTGGCCCTCCGTAAATCTAGTTTTGAAATGAATGTATAAACAAGGCATTCACAGGTGTACTCCAGCACGAAGAAAAGTATTGATGTATCTACACAAACAATGAAAGTATAAAATAGTTACTTATTTGTGCTATGCTTGTGCTATAGAGTATTACCTAGTAGCAATTGTTTTGTATAATTGTTTAACACAGAAAATATTGGGCAACATTTTGCAGCAGCATGAGTTAGAGAAAAGGTGGACTGTTGGCAGAATTTTGACTAAAAATAGATTAGAGTATTGAAAAAGGAGGACATATCCTAAATACACCCCAACCCAATTAGAGAGATTCCCTAGATGCTACCGAGCATTAAGGCGCCAACACTTTATTGGGAACAGAGTTATTGTTTTAGACGATGGGAAATATTTAGCTGTAGAAGCAACCCTCTATATTCGTAAATGTCTACCTAAATTCCATTAACTCACCCAAATGATGTTGCAATATTCTAGCCCGATCTGTCGTCATTATGCTAGAATCAGTCAGAACTGGTTAATGGAACATAACATGAATTATGTACCTAAGGAAGACAATCCCTCCAACGTACCCCAGACGCGTCCCATTGAGGAGTTTTGGGCACTACTGAGTAGGAAAGTTTATGACAAGTGTTGGAAAGCTTAAAATAAAGCACAGCTAGGGGCCAGAAAATTCCACAAGATCCGAGAAGTGGATGATCCTGAGAATGATATACCAAATTGCGCGCCATTGAGGACCACAGGCATGAAGTAATAGTGTATAATGATTTCCCAATGTTTATGTTTTAAAAAAAAATCACCACACATTTCTCCAACCTATGTACATTTTTAATGCAGAATCGTTCGAATCGTCGAATTGTCCTACAGTTCATGTCCTTCCCCTTCTTACATCAATTTCCCTTAAACATTAATTAAGAAAACCTAACGACGTCAATGCTATTATTTTTTTGTAACCAGCTCTCTTTATTTACATTCATCCTTAGATAGTTACCTCAGACACCATTATTTCTTTAACTAGGGCGATTTTATGTAGCTAACAGACAAAATTTCTTCATTTATGCTCCAAAGACCATAAAAAAATTGCTGAATATTAACTGACGACACTTTTATAAGCAGCTAAAGTACACTTCAGTTGCTACAGGAAGCAAAATATGTATATTATATAACGTAAATAGCGACGGATATAACGTAATTGTATGCGTATCAACGCCGAAAAATATAAAAAAATAAACTGTTTTCAGTAAGTGGAACTTAGCACCAAGGACGATATTTAGCACAAAGGTTATTATAGTATTTCTTCATAATTAGCTTCATACGAGTCCGCTAATTGTGTCACTACGTGTGTAATAATTGTCATTTATACTTATAAACAACATAAATTTACGGTAAATAATACTTAGACCTGTCCGTTGGTGTAGCTGTTGTGCGATTGCTTCAGGGGACAACCTTAATTAACCTATGAACTTTCTATTTATGTAATACGCGAGCAACCTGACGGTGAAGAGAAGAAGAAGAGGAGCCTCTCGACATTCGTTCTATCTGGCGGAGATCCGTTATGTCACGAAATGGTGCTTCTATCCGATAATATGTCGCGATATACAATGGAGATTAGATCCTGGATAAGTTCTTCCAGGATCATGCTCGTGTTCGACGTACCCATTGTTGTCAGTTTATTATTTCTATTTTTATTTCTGCTCGTTTTGCCATTCCCGCCTACTGAATCTGGATGTTGTGATCATCATGGTCAGTAAAATATCGCGAAGTTTATATACGTATAAAGAAAGGTACTATATACTTATCGTTTTCTCACCAATTATGTTGATTTTACGCTGAGTGAATAAGAAGAATTTACTCTACTAAGAAGATAAGAATTGGTAAATTTACATCAATTATAATTAATTACATTAATTGTGTAAATATTCATAGTAAATTTCTAAAGTTATCTGTACATTGTTCCACCTTACACTGTGTATTGAGAACTCTATTTCTGATTTTTGAAAAGTGTAAACATTTTGAAGGTGTTTGAATTTAATATTAAAAAAATCGTGCAAGGCAGATTAATTTTATAAGCAATGATTTATGTTTAGTAGTTATGGTTAGTAGGTACTTGGAAAAACTTTCTCTATGTCTATGCCACTAAATCTGCATTAGATGTATCCTTATATAAGAAAAGTAATCATACTGATTTAGATTTACTGTAATTGAATTTAATAATATCGTACACACAATAATCCGAACCAAATAAAAATAAAGGTTATTAAATAAATTCAACTATTGAAGACTGAATCACAGATAATAGTATAACGATATAGCATTTACGTGAGAAATCTATAATCTAGTGTTGTTCTGGTTGTGCTAACACAACACGACTATTAGAATTAGAGGCCACAACTCAGATACTGTTGATCAATTATTAGATACATAATTTAATACAATAATGTACAACAACAAACGTATACTTGTATTTTTTTAAGTAGAAAATGTAATATTCCAACTTTTACAATTTATCGCAAAATAATAATAATAATAATAATAATAATAATAATAATAATAATAATCTTTATTTTAAACTGTGGCAAAACATCCACATAAAATAACGTCACATCATAGTTTCAGAGAAACCGTACACATTAAAGAATTACAAAGTATTATCCCTTAAATAATCATCAATTGAATAGCAATTTAATGCAAGTAAATGTGACTGTACATAATGTTTAAAAGTTGCAAGAGTAGTACATGATTTAATGTTATTCGGTAACCTATTGAATAGCTTACAACCTATAAATGCTAAATTTCGTTGAAATAAACTTGTTTTATGGCTTGGTGGTAAGAGATAATTTGTCTGTCTCGTATCGTACTCATGCGAAATGTCAGATACAAACTGCGATTTGTATTTAAAAACAAAGCATAAAACCTCGCGAATATAAATACTGAATACCGTCAGGATTCTCTTTTCTTTGAAGGTGTTTCTACAGGATTCACGGTAGGATAGGTTAAATACAATTCGAATAGCTCGTTTTTGTAATAAAAATATCCGATCAACGCCAACACCTGAGCCCCAGTGAATAATTCGAAATGCCATTTTAGACTGAAAATTAGAGAAATAGTAAGTCTTAAGTATGTGAATATTACAGGATCTTTTTAGGTTAAGAAGCGCATAACATACATGTGATAATTCGCCACATAATTTATCAATATGAGGACTCCATTTGAGGTCTTCATCTATGATTATACCAAGAAGTCTACAAGAGTGACTCAATTCCATAGCATTGCCATTGAGTATAAAGTTCTTTGCTTTGTATTTCTGATTATTTAGAAATAAAATACATTGTGTTTTATCATTATTAAGAAGTAAATTATTCTTTATTAGCCATTGGGATAATCTAGTATGTAAAGAATCAGCCTTCTCAAATAAACTTGAGAGGGTGTTAGAAGAGAGAGTGACATTAATGTCATCTGCATACAATGCGATGTTTGTAGCAGATGTCAGAATTGAAGGAAGATCATTGATAAAAATGAGAAATAAAGTTGGTTCCAGAATAGACCCTTGCGGAACACCCCTGTCAATCACGCACACATTTGACGAAAAATTATGAATGACTACATTTTGTTTGCGTTCATGCAAGTAGCTTTTTAAACCACAGTAGTGATATACCTCTGATGCCATAACTATACAAGTTTTGCAGTAGTATATTATGATTAACATTGTCAAATGCTTTTGAAGGATCGATGAACATAGCAAGACAAGGACAACCTAGATCTACATCATGGGATATTTGATCAATGAAAGTGTGTAGTGCAGTGTTAGCTGAGCGATCCGCAAGGAATCCATGTTGGTGTTTGGTAAACAGATGATATTTATTAAAATAAGAAATGAACATTTCATTCATTAGAGATTCGAAAAGTTTAGCGAAATTAGGTAATAAACAAATCGGGCGATAATTGTCGAGACAATTTGGATCACCTTTTTTGTACACTGGAATGACATTCGATATTTTGAAAGCTGTTGGAAAAATTCCTTGTCTAAAAGAGAAATTAATTAGATAACATAAAGGCGTTGAAATAGCATGTGCACTTCTTTTGATTATAAATGATGGAATAAAATCGTGTCCAGTAGTCATGGAATTGCTTAATTTATTAATTGATCTTAGTATGTCATTTTCTACGACTGGGGATGTGAAAAAGCAATTTGATATTTGCAAAGGCTCTACACTACTCCCATCCTTATTAGCAGGGACAGTAGCTGTTAGTGTGAATTTTTCATTGAAATTTTTACAGAGACTAGAAGGGTTATTTGTTTCAGGTAGTATATTCTCACTGGTTAAAATAGGCGAATTATGTCTGATAACTTCCCAAACAGCTTTCGACATATTTTTACTGGATAATATGTAGTGGTCGTTACAACTTTTTTTCTGGGCATTGATTGCGTTTATATAAAATCGCTCATATTTGACAAACTCATCCTTAAAGATCGGATATTTTCTGCTAAGATTTCGCATGAATAACAAATTGTTCTTTAACTGAATTATATCAGGAGTAATCCAAGTTGTATTGGTCTAATAAATATTGCGAAATATCTTCTTAGAAATGCAAATAGCTAGAAAAATGTAAGTTCAATGACTTGTTCCATCTTCTGATGGTGTTTTTGAACTTAAGAGAAAAATGTTAAGTCTACCATCTTCAAAATTGGTCAGACAAAAGATATTGTGAAAAACTATGAGTCGTGGATTGGAATATAGCTGACTTTTCATAATCAGCTATTTTAGTCATCTAAAACCTGTAACAAGTACACCAGACCTGTAAAACATCTCAACTTTTCATAATGATGCTACTGAAGTAATCAAATACTGTTATAAAACACAAACATCATTGATATGAAGCAGTTCAGACACTAATGCTTTTTCTAGACACTGTTATGAAAAGTTACATATTGTAACTTATTGAGTATAATGTGCTCAAGTCAAATAAAATACCGATGGCGTATATGCTACGAATGACCTTCAAATCCTTTGACATCATAAAGGTATTTTATTCAAAGAAAGGAGAGTTTAGTAAAGACGAAGCTAACAGTGATTCTGGCAATGAAGTATGGTGATGTGATACCGCGGATTATGACTTTAAAAATGACTTTTAAAGGGGGTAACGTTAATTGAACATAACATGAATTATGCACCTAAGGAAGACAATCCCTCCAACGTACCCCAGACGCGTCCCATTGAGGAGTTTTAGGCACTACTGAGTAGAAAAGTTTATGACAAGGGTTAGGAAGCCTAAAATGAAGCACAGCTACGGGCCAGACAATTCCAGAAGATCCGAGAAGTGGATAATCCGGAAAATGATAGGGAGAGATATACCAAACTGCGTGCCATTGAGGATCACAGGCATGAAGCAATAGTGTACAATGATTTCCCCATGTTTATGTTTTAATGAAATTTTCACCACGCATTTCTCAAAACCTAAAAATTTTTAATGCAGAATCAGTTTCTCCATGGTTTACTACTAATGACTTTCAAATCCTTTGATATCATAAAGGTATTTTATTCAAAGAAAGGAGAGTTTAGTAAAGACGAAGCTAACAGTGATTCTGGCACTGAAGTATGGTGATGGGATTCTGCGGATTATGACTTTAAAAATGACTTTTAAAGGAGGTAACGGACGGTAGATACAATGTGAAACTTTGTAAATTTAATTTGCCTTATCAAAATGAAGAGGCTTGAAGAGTAATACTTAACTTGCATAATAACTGTCGCTCTAATCATCAGGTTTTCTTCGTTCTAAAGCCTTTTTGACACGACGTTAAATATACGCAAAAAAACAAAACAAATTTACAAAACAATTTATGATTTTCTGTTTGCAACGTACACCAAATTTTTAACACAATTTTTACTTGTACATGCGTACTAAAGTTGTTAGTGTTTACAGCTTGATATAACCAAACTAAAATTTGACGTATTTAGTAGACTTTGAGTACATTTTAATTTAACTACCACTATTTCCTTGTAATTGATTGTAATAGTAATACTTGATCCTTTGTCCACGACATTATTAGATATTGGAGGTTATGTTTGTATTTGTTGACAACGTGCGCAGTTTTATCGCGTAGACTTACTGATACATTTAGGACAGGTTCTAAATAATTTACGAAAAAATGTAGTAGTAAATTTCTTTACATAATTTTCTGTTTGTAAGGTGTCAAATCCTTTTTCGTAAATTTTCTCGTAGATTTTTGCGTAAATTTAACGTCGTGTCAAACAGGCTTAAGATTTGGATGTTAATGCTAATGAATTATTTCTTTCTGTAAAAGAGAATGCAGTACTTATTACGGGTATTTGCTTTGGTACACTTATATGCAAAGGCTAATAGGCAACAAGGATCTGCACTTGAATAATTTATAATAACAACCTGCTGTAGTGCAATAATGCTTTTAGTATTAATCATAGGTTTCCTCGACTTATATTTTCCAATTGACTTTTTGCTGTGTCGTTGACAGAAGTTTTGCTTCATTAGCCAATGAGAATTTTCCGCATCTCCCCTCTTCCCTCCCTCTTGCAACAAGAGATTGGATATGAACTCTAATCGGTGTTTCATCATTTCTCCGAGAGAGCGGTATAATTTACAAGAAAAAGGATTTACTGAAATCACTTGTATCACACATACATACATATAGGTACTTATGTTATGCACATATCTATGTATGTATCTATTTTCTTTACAAAATGTAGGGTATTTTATTTCTTCTGATATTATTGAGCATATTAGACGCGAGCATTATTATTATGATGTTATATTACAAACAACATACCCGAAAGATTCACTTGCGCGTTAAACTCTATGCTATATGAATCAGTTAGAAGTTATCGAAATTCTTATTGAAATTGATTTTTCTAAATTTTGATCGTATGCAAGGGACATGACAATTCCGGGAAAGATGGATAACAGAGGGATGAACTGGTTGAAATAGCATAGTAAATAGAGTTGCTGACCGTTTTAGCACAATGTTTAGAAGTAGCTGCAACAAGTATTATTTCTTGTGAAGCAAAAACTTTCAATACAAAGATTAATAGACGCAAATACAGAAAAACATTTCCTAGTAATTACAAAAGAACAAAGAACGTGTCGTGGCTATAAAATAAAATTTTGCAAAAATCTTTAAGAAGATTCTATCTACATACTCCTTTTGCATATATTAAACCGCTCTTCTCCAACAATCAGCGCGGATTTCTGATAGAACAAACTTGTAATGACGTTTTAGCAAATCTACACAAAAATCTCAAAATGTTTAGTAAAGTTGCCTATAGTTCAATAATTTCGCGAAAGCGTTAATTCAGTAAGCAATGGCCGGTAAAAGTAGACCGCCAATAAATCCAGCGCCGCGCCGCCAGCAAGTATTCTACGAAGAATGAACACCAGAAATTTCGTTATAAATCCCACGCCATTGCCTCATTGTGTTTAAGGCGCAAATCGCGACTACGCTGACGAATTCCTTCCAGCATATGAAACATTTCCGCAAGAGGATATGTTGCCGCATTACCCATCTCACTGTCAGCAAATCAACGCAATATGTACAAGCAGATGACGGCGTCAATGTATCTGTCAAAATATACATATTGCTGAAATCGGAGCAAGGAAGGAGCGTCCACGAAAGCGCTATACACAATACCAAAACCGTTTATTTAACATATCGCTGACGCTTCATGGAAACGCCCATTGAAGCAGCTAATCCTTCCACCACCAACGATTCGCATAGAAAAAAAAGAAGGAAAAAAGAAGAACAAGCTTGTCCAATTTTACACAATTTGTCACTAAAGCAAAGAACAGTAGAAACCAAGTCGACGCTATACCTACATATGTACTACATACATATTATATGGATTTCAGCTAGACGTTTGATAGAATACAATATCATATTACTGTAGGTAAGCTTTATGAATTTTTATCTGTATTCTGATTCAATATGACTACTTGACTAGTACCTATGTAGACTTTGTATTTAAGGCGTCACCTTCTATAACATTTTCTTCTTGAGATCTGGTTTTATTATCATCTGTCAGAATTGAAACTATTTCCAGTTTTGGTCTATTTAGAAATCTACTACAAAATGGTAAGGGCAATGTCACTCTTACCCAATCATGCTGACATCAAGATTTGTATAGTGCAATGGCCTTTCTCGTCATTTTTCTAACAATGACTCATATAAAACATTATCCAGTGTTTTACGATATTAGATAGCTGAATAATAATGAATCTTTTAGATTTCTTCCTTATGTTTTTAAATTATCTTATTTTCGTGATAGTTTTTCCACTTTTTTAGGTCAATTATAACACTCCAATTCGAACAAAGATCAATTTTATTCCACTGACGAAGTTGTAACGAAAACCAGATTATATTGTAAAGGTTTTGGAATAAAATTGACATTTATTTCGTGTCAAATTATAAATAACTAGCCATGCCTATGAACAAAATTATTTACAGACAAAGAAATTCAGTGATATATAGAATTGTGTTTACAATATAGTGGACAATATAAGATATTTTGAAATGTAAATTTATGATCATAATAATAATGCTCCTTATATCAATGTATTTTTTGTCAATCTCTAACAATTCTGTTCAAGGACTAGGACAAAACATGGCAAAAAAACCTAGTCAAGAGCTTAAATTTTCTATATCTGTTCTAAAATTGACCGCGTTATTTCCTTTTTTAATGTATATCATTTCCTATATTAATCTTTTTTATAACTATTTTCTTTTTTACAATCTTAACATTTTCAAAAGCAAAGTTACATCGTAATTCTTTAGAATGCTTAGACAAAGCAGTTTCCGCGGTTATGTTATGTGTTACAGTGTATTGATGATTATACAGTCGTTTTTTTAGATACTGTCTAGTTTGCCCTACGTAACATTTATTACAGTCTTTGCATTCTAATTTATATACATTACTTTGATTACCTTTTTTAGTCTTAGTTTTTAGATTTGTAAATAACTGTCTGTTATTGTTTTGTGTAAACGTAATGTTTATATCTGATTTTTTAAATTCGTATTTAATTTTGTCACTTAAGTCGTTAATGTATGGAATTGCGTGATATATTTTACTATCTTGTTTAGTGCCTGTGTTGTATATTTTATGTATTCGTTTTTTTATTAATTTCTCGTAAAATTCTTTTGGATAACTATTTTTGTCCGAAATTGATCTAACTTTGCTTAAATTCTCTTTCCTAAAATCAGAATGTGCTAATTTAATAGCCTGGTCAACTAAGCTATTAATTACGCTTTTTTTAAATTTACCGAAGTGTTTGAATAGTAGTTTAGGTGTCTGTTGCTACTAGTATCTTTTATGTACCAATTCGTTTTTATGTTCGTGTTATTATGTATTATTTTAACATTTAAAAAATTTATAGAATTTTGATTTTCTTTTTCACACGTAAATTTTAATCTGTCATGATAGGAATTAAATGTGTGTATAACATGATCAATTTTACCTAACGGTGTGCAACATATGCAATCATCTACATACCGCTTGTAAAATTCAACATGACAATTTAGCTTACTTAAAGAATCTTGTTCAAGATCCTCCATTACTAAATTTGCTATCACTGCAGATAATGGAGAACCCATTGCAGTTCCAAAAATTTGTTTGTATATTGTGGCTTTGTATTGAAAATAG
The DNA here is from genome assembly GCA_004785975.1 of Popillia japonica. Classification (NCBI taxonomy): domain Eukaryota; kingdom Metazoa; phylum Arthropoda; class Insecta; order Coleoptera; family Scarabaeidae; genus Popillia; species Popillia japonica. Next base: position 9,853 of record SMLS01047573.1, on the reverse strand, counting down.
GTAGAATTTAAGCAAAGTTTTGCAGCCAATATGAATTCATTTTTCGGTAAATTTGTATGATTTTTTATTAAATCTTATTTTTTATCGATACCACATAAAGCTAACCTTAACTTACGTGTGGTACTAACTTTCTAACTATCGAAACATTTGACATGTAAAAGTAACATACCTTCTTGGGTACACAAAAACTGTAGTGTAATGACATCTTTTACACCCTCGGCTGGCTCCTAATCTATGCGAGGGATCCAAGTAACAGATTCAAAGTTCTTTCATTTTCTGTTTTCACAAAGCTATCAGCTCATGACATACCTATATGGATCAGTCGCTCACACAGCTGATGTGTGAAATACGCATTTACTGACATAATTATAACACAATGTCTAAGTTAAGCCATCTTTAAATGCTTTAAAATAATAAGCAATATTTACTTCATACTAAATAAAGAGGACGTATTTTTAATAATGAAATCAATTGAACGTATTCGCGTTAACATTCTGTCATCTGTCGTGGTAACTAGGTCTTATTACTTCGTTGTATTCGCATACAGATTTTTTTTCTCTGATCTAGTTCCCATTCATATTGAAAATAATTACAGTTGGTTTCTTGATATAGTTAGGGCAAACGCTATCCTGACGCCGCGCCGTAACTAATGACGACCATTTCATACATCTGACACGCCATACTGTAAATCAGGTATGTAACGGCGGCTTGTTAGTCGAATAGTTACACTTTCATTCAATACAAACACGTATACATTCACACCACACTTAGCTATACATTTCCTGGCATTCGTTAATGCAAAGAAATAGTACTAGAGATACAATAACAGGCATAAGTTTAATATCATTAAGAGAAATGGTACAACAGACGACTAGAAAGAATGAACAAGACATTTTTAATTTTTAATCGGAATTGTATCAGTATATATTGTGTGTAATTTTATTGTATTATTTCAGTAGTCGTCTCATAAATAGAACTTTACCCCGAACTGTAAATTTTATTTCTTAATGCATTAAAATTCAAGAATAATTAGAGGCAAATGTTAGTTAAATATAAATATTTGGTTCAAAGCAAACACTTTTTAGCACAAATTTACATACACGATCTCATGAAGAAGCTACACTACAGCAATTGCACGTTTACTCAATCTATGTATATACACAACAAGAACTACAGTCGCACTTCAACAAGCAATACAGCTTAAGAACCCACTGTAGTTACAATTACCACAGAAAAAAAGTCAACCCAATACTACCTTGGATATCTTTATGGATATTCCGTTTGTGGAACTTTTAATATTGTTCCAAGTTGACCGACTTATTCTAAGCATTGTGATAGGAGGACTAAATGTATGGAGGAAAATAAATTTTGGTCAACCAGCATCCGTTATTGAAACATTACAATTTTGAATGCTGGTTCAGATCATCTTAATTGTTCTGAGCATTATTCGAAAGTTCTACATTCTAGAAGTCTATTGTTAAAGTTTAATCTTTAGAGCAATAGAAGTAATCTAGATCAAGGTTGAAATTTTAATTTATAAAAAAGAAAATTCACAAAAATTAATTTACTAACTACATATTTTGAACTATTGAATTATGTTTTCATAATTTTGGAACAATATTTGAAAAAATTAGAATAATGTGGGTTAAAGTTTAGATTTCGAAAAAGTGAGGAAGAATATTTCCTCCCATTTTCTTTTTAACTACTTTTTCTTATATAGCAAAACTAATTAATGCCAATATTGTCATTGTTGTTATTATTATTTATACATAGTTCCTCTTTGACTTATCCTATACCAATTGTACTAGTTCTTGTACTGTTATGGTCTCTGGATAAATATACTATTATTATTATTATTATTATTATTATAACTAGAGTAACTTGAACTTAATACTGAACAGCTTCTATTTAGTGTTCTTCTCTCCCATTCACATTCCAGTCTCCAGTGTTCCTAAATGTGCGCTAAATATTATGGGGGTTCTACACATCCTATGCCTGAAAGTACTAGTGCTAGCGACCTAATAGAAGTTCTAGGCGACGTACAGTCTACAGCGTCAAAGGCTATTGATCTTAAGACATATGTCATTTATTACGTTACTATGGTAGGTATTGGTCACCGATTCTATGCTGTTCCAATTCTTGTCACTATTTAAGCAATGTTTGAATTATTAACGATTGAAAAATTACTGTTATATTGCACACTTTCTCCTTGTTCTATCAAAACCGAAGCTGTTATATTTTCATTATTGTTTATCCAGTATATCAGTTTGATTTGGTGATTAAATGTATACCTGACAAATCCCACACAATGTGTTTTGAACAGTAAATGCCAATTTGTTCTAAAACACTACCTTGGAAAATACGAAAGACTCGTTAAATCTAACTGCAGGTTGGATAACATAGAACATAAAAACAAATATTATGAACAGATTGAAGTAAATTTCACGGAGTGTTCGTGAGGGATACAATAAAATAACCAAATACTTTTTTGTAGGGGTTCCATTCCAGGCCTATTTGGTAGGACTTAACGTGTTGCAATAAATTTTTGTTAAACAGAACCCTACAACACAATACAGAAGCTAATTTTAGAAATCTTCAAAAAATATGGCCCTAAACATAACAAAAGTGGTTGCAATATCCCTGAGCGTTCAAAAATTTATGGATACTAGTGTATACATATAGAAATTGACAGCGACGAACACGGAACAACTTAAACAGTTTCAACCTCTACTAGATCGTAACAATGATCGCGCACACGCCAGAACATCGGCTTTTATTAATACTTTTATTCTAGGCCGTCTTTCTCCGTGTCAGGAATATGTTGGCGTGTCGTTTGTACTTGTACTTATGCCACTTCGTTACTTGTTCGAATAGCATTGACATACAAAACGTGTGATTAATCAAGCTTCGCAACGCAACGGATACAACTGAAATCATCACTTTACAATCGATCACAATAGAAACATGTTGATGGTGCTGTTGTTAGGAAATGTATACATGTGTACGCATTCCCACATTTGAGGTTGTGTATGAATGTATTATATGTTGTAGATAAATACCTGTCCACGTTGTAGTTATAGGATATCCTACATAATAAATACAGTTCAACCGTTTAAAGAAGAGAGAACTTTACAACCTCCAGGCAGTAATAGAAAATTAGTTTATGAAAGTTTGCAGTTTGTACTAATATGTATTTCCTAATCCTACATGATAAATAACCCACCTAAATATATGTATGATATACGAGCCCTGTCGCAGTGAAGTTGGATCAGCCACCTAATAGGTACTTGATATTTCTAAATTTATTTCATGGTAGATTAAAATTTTGTTTGAAATATGGTATTTCTGGTCCGTTTAAATGCTTAGGGAAAGATAACAAGACTAACGTTGGTATTTTCAAGGAGTTATTTAGAATTTTTTTCTTTGTAAAATGATTCAACTTCAGCATTCATGTATCATGTATGTACATATGTACATACATACATACATGATGATGACAAATTGCGTTAAATGGTCGGTTGATCTGCTTCGATAAAATCTAGATAGACATTGTGAAACAAATTAATTGTTGTAGTTCTTTGTCCATTACTAATTCGATATTTTATAGGCAAAAGAAAAGCATTAATGACAACGATTCAGAAGAAAAATAGACTAGCGTGGACAAAGGAACACAAATCATGGTCTCCAAACCAATGGAACTCCATTATCTGGAGTAATGAAGCCAGATTGAAAGTATGCGTTGGTGATAGTAAAAGTCATGTCATAAGAACTAGAGAAGAAACATTTCAGAATTGTCAGTTTGTCTCAAAAAGAAAGCAAAATCTCCGGCTTCTGTTATGATTTGGGGATCCATGTCGGCTAGTGGAGTGGGAAACTTACACTTTGTAGAAGGTATTATGAATGCTGATAAGTAGGTACATTAATGTGCTCCAAAACAACTTAAGACCCCAAATTGAACAAATGCATTTAAATAATATCGATTGCATCTTTCAACAAGATGGTTAAATTGTAGTCTTAATAGTCCAGATTTGTCGCAGATTAAAACCTTTCCATAATTGCGAACTCATCTCCAAGAAATTTGGAATGGTCCAAACGAAATGATTACCAAACATTAGTTGACATCAACAGGTAATGTGCTGATATTTTTGCTCTAGTTGATTTTGTTCATTTGAGTTTTTTGAATTTGTAAAATATTTCTTTCTCTATTACAAAAACTATAGGATGTTAGGCTGAAATTGGATAATAAGAACGCATTTTATCAGAAATATATTTAGTTTTCATTACGTTTTTCGTTATATGATAATTCTCTTTGAAAACATAATGTTGATAGTTGGGCCAATTTCACTTTGACAGGGCTCGTAGTCATATGCTTAGTAATGACGCTGCAGTAAATTAAAAGATTAGATAAGATACAGAAAAAAATAATTGAAGAATGACCATTCATAAGAACATGTCATACTGGTATGAAGTTTAAAGAAAAATATAATAAAGATTGATGTTAGGACTTCAAAGTGTGTTGCGGATATCAAAGAAATAATATTTTAGTGGTCAAATCATTAGCAATCATTAGTTGCCGAATGTCATGGAATATTGTTAATAATACTAGCATAACCTTCAGACTGCAACCTTAAAATATCTATATTCACAGACAAGGAATCAATTACAGAAATAAACGATCCCTGAGATATAACTAATGTATATAATTAATGAAGATGATTGGTAATTTTCTACTAGTAAAGCGCCTTGTAGCACTACTTTTAATAATGCTCATCATCTCCAGTTTTCTGCAGCTATTTTTGAACGTTACTTTCAGCAAAAACATTTTTATCCTAAATTCTTTCAGTGTCACATCTTTAAGTTGTGCCACTCATGCTATGGACCATGTACTGTATCTCTTTGTATACATATATGGACTTTCTATTGAAAGGAAAACAATATTAATAATTTGTTATAGACTAAATAAAGTCAAAGCTTCTCGTAAAGAAACATATACATATAAAACAATGTATGGAAGAAGGTATATCAGTGAGATGTTTTGGCAACATCAGTCTCAACTCAAATTCAAGAGATTTGACGCCAAAAAACGATAAATAAAATCTGATCTTATGGCAGAAAAAATGTTGAGAAATTTTTTTGATGGGCGCCAATAAACTACTACAACATGCGGATGACAAAAGTCATACTGTGAGGACCTGATGGCGATAATGGATGATGTTGTAGTCAAGACACTTTTTATATGCTATTCAGGAACCAAATAATGTAGGAACAAGCTTCCTTAAAGCAATGGTTGATTCACTCTTAAGATAGAGATATTGGTGGCGAGAATTGAAGAGAATATTGCTACTTCGAGCGACCTATATTAAATTTCTTAGTGATCCATTTAAAAGGTACTCTGCACGTTAGATTGCATTGAATTGGATTATATTACGGAACCTATAATGTCTATTGTTAGTACCTCTAATATTGTAGTCCCAATCGAACTTTAAGCTTCCGAAGAAACTTGAGGCTGTAAGCCAGTTCAAGTAACCTGGTGCCCATATCAGTATAATTGTATTCCTTTGGGTCACATTCTTAAATGTAAGCAAACAGCCCTATGGTATCTTGCCCTCAAAAGCTAACGTCACTAAAGCTTTTATACATACATATGTGCGTACTGCTAACGTCTGCTCGGGGTGGTCAGTGATTCATCTAGTTCTATTTGAAAGATGGTGGACTTGTACCTAGCATCACTGAAATCTTATATTGCGATCCTACATGCCTATTTCTACTCCCGTATCTGCTTCGAATGCGTCTATAGACCAGCGTATGTAAGAATTGTCTAGTTTAGATACGTCTAGTCAACGTTTCTTCTTGATATTGGATTACTACTTAAAAGTCGTTATTTATCGAAGTCGAAGCTTGGCGTCATTTGGTCTTTTAGACTATCCAGCTATTAAAATTCGAGCAGGATTTTCATATGGCCTGCTAGGTCCAGATTTTGCCAAAGTATGATACTGACCATCATCGTCTCCCTCTTCATTTGTAAGTCTAACAGCGATCTATCAGGTTCGAATTGCACCTCTAATGTGTACGCAAGGAAACCGCTATTTCTCTTTGCTCTTCTTTAATTATTGACCTTCATACTAGCGGCACGCATATGCTTGTGATCTTGCCCATAGCCATATATATGTATATGTTCAGAGCATCAGTTCCCAAAGTTTTCCAAAGAGACAAGAGTTCGCAACTTATTCAGATATGTTACGTCATTAGAGAAGTCAACCTACGTCTTTTCTAGTGTGGGTGCTACTGGGGATAGCTTCTTTCTTTTTGTGTGAATGGATATTTTGTGCGGATTAATGCCATAATTACTAACGATAAGTCCTCACAATAAGTTTGTAGCGTTTACTTTGCGAATAGCGAAATGAGGCGCCAGTAGTGAAAGTAATACCTTTCATAAGCTTGTGTTTATCTTACATCTTTCAGACAGCTGGTAGTAACAATAAAATTTTAAATCAATCTATTGCGGCATAGCACACACAAAATTTAGTTTTTAACATATTATATTGACGGAATAATTATGTAAAATGGCTTTTGGTTTTTAATTGTACTTTATTATTATAGCATAAATCTATTATAGCTTAATTCTAACTTCAAGCTTTCATTCAGCACTAAACGCGCGTATAATCAGTCGTACGGTCATAGTAGTTGTATCACTTGCATAGTTTCTTCCAGATATGATCAAGTTTCGTAAAATAAATAACGAATTTTTCTACTTTATCATGCACCGTCTGATCAACGTCTACACCTATATTACACGTAAATAAAATTCTGGTTCGTTAACAACACACTATTCGGATAATAAGTTCCCATACAATTACATACATATGTTGCACTTATAGATACGTAAATCTAGCAAATAACTTCTCATAATAATCTCTCGCAATTTTCGAATAACTACCTTGAAATGCAGACATGACTGTTTCTAAGATCTTCCGTGCACGTCGTATCCATCCGAACAGCCAACGCGTACGCAGATTTAATAATAGGCGAGAACAACGCCAGATAAATAAATACTGATTTAATAACACGTCTTTCCGTATAAGAGTCCGCGAACATAATCCTCTTTGGTATTATTTCGTGTTCGTGCGTAGGTTTTATACGTTCAGGATAATTATCTTCTCTTATAATCTGAACAATATAAAGTAGGTCGCTTGTTCTCGAAGAGCGTACGTTACTATTTTATAGTAGACAATAGTAGGATTGATGTTAAGGATGATAGTTCACGAAAACTAGTGATTATAATCTGTTTGATGGCATGCTTCGCAAAAACTAAATCGTGAAAAGAAGGACCTTAAGATCACTTAACGAAAATGTAGGAAATTATACAAACTATACCTATTGGACGTTCAAATAATATTGTTTCACTCCAACCATTTTTCACTATATTTACGTGATCGTCAGCACTTATAACGCTGTGGTCTTTGATCCTAAAAATTATTAACTGTTCGAATCATATTAGAATGTGTCCAATCAGCCAATGCAACTCCATATGAGAGTACATTAATGTTGAACAAACAGTGTGAGAGCAAAAAGCATGAATTAGATAAGATCAATGTCTTGTCGTTTTGAAGTTGGTGCAATTCTCGTTTCTTGAAACCTTATGTAGGTGTTTATTATTCACTGAATCTTCAGTATAATTGTGAAGACAATGGATATAGCTGCCGTTTATTTGCCATAATTAGCCACGTATAGTTGTGCGATGCTAGAGCGCTACATAACCAAGTTCCAGAGGAAATTCATCTGCCGAAGTTGACATCACTTCGGTGGCACGAAGCTTCTGGATTACTTACGGGTAACTCGTTATACTAAACAGTTTCAACAGTAATATATCTACTGTCTAATGACTATGTTATAAATATATTTTGCCACAGAGCAGACAGTTCCCCAACTAATTTTTGACCAGATGTGAAGCAGCAATTCGATAACCATTTTTAACGACTTACATAACCTTCAATAAATGCCAGGGAGTTAGACCATTATTTGGCAAGCCCCGCTCCACTTTTCACTCTACCGACCGACGAAATAGGTACGAAATACGGCTTTGAAAAGAATTTTCTTACAAAGCTAAGCAACAAGGAAGAACGATAAGGAGAGCTATCCACCTAATTCTTAAATGCAAATATAATTAAATAGTATACGGGTGGTTCAAAAACATAAAACTTACTAACTTAGTGCAGCGGTATTCGAGCCAGGAACCAGAGTTTCAGAGCCAATAGAAACTTAGATAGAAACTCTTCTCCGACATTCAAGCAGCCATAATGGCATTGAATTCTAACATCTTCAGGTAGAAATTAGTTTGCGAATGCTTAGAAAAACTGAACAACCTAGGCAGAGAGCACCTATAAAAAACTCAATGACAAGGAAAACAAGCTTGGAACATCGCTCTGGAAAAATCTTCCTAAAAGCACTAATAAAAAAAATAGCAAAAACAATGCTAGAACTAATTGTAAGTAGAAACAGACTGCGTGTCCTTGTCGGCCTCCTCATAGAACACTGCCGCCTTGAGGATATATGATAAAGACAGGATTTGATGTGATTGCGTCAAAGCCACCAAAGACAAGAAAGAAATACCTTCCTTGAAACTATCACAGCTATTACAGTTTATTAAAGCTCTCACACTGAATGCAGAGCTCTAGGTGTGGGCAAATCCTAGCAACTAGCAAACGATTACCAGGTCACACCACCCCAGCATTAACCACACTGATCCATGAGCAAGTCCAACAGCCACCAATTTACGTCCAAACCTGTTATTGTCGCTCGTTTTGTTAAGAACTTATACATTAATTAGTTTGTGTTTTAGCATATTCAGATCAACCTAGCTATACCAATTTTTACGAATGTACGATATCAGATTCGTTACCGAATTTATCGAAGAGATTTGCTTCCTAAAATCTAATTGTTGGTTTGCAGGACAAACCCATTGTCAACATGTAAACCCTCGTTCCGCACCGTAGAGTATTGGCCGCAAGGTTGTCTGGACCTTATTTAATTTAGAAATAGCAGTTACGACAATTTTTTCCTCGGATTGGAGATTTATTAGGGCCTATTATTTAATACTTCTCATAAAACTGTTTAACAGGGGTTGCACATGTTTTGAAATATAATTGTTCAGTAGTATCTCTAATTATGAATTTAAATTAATTAAACCAATAGATATTAATCGTATAAGATGATAAATAGGTAAAAAAACCGGGGTGCGTGTGTTTTTATACATTTCCAAAACATATATTCAAAATTAATTAAGGTAACACGCGGTGAATCAATTTATATGGTGTTTGCGGAGGGCTGACATAAAAACCAACATCTAGAAAATTATTGATGTCCAAACCAACAACTGCTAATTATCTATTTAGAAACCGCAAGGTCTTCTATATATTCTACGAAGTAACGCAACAACTCTAATAAATATTATCCGCTTTGAAAAACGAAATTACCACTTTCAAATGGAAAATGAGGCACCATAGATATCTGACTAGTTCAGGTATATGTATGGAATAATCGAAGTGTAACAGATGAATCGCTATATCTAAAAGAGCCATCCGTTATCCATCTTTGATGGTAGTCTTTCAGCGTTTCGCCGATCCCGCTCCTTCTCCTCTTGTTCTTCTTGCGGAGTCAGTCAGTCAGTTCATCCGGGGCCGTTATATCGTGCCGCATTGACACCTGTCAACGACCACACTAAAGCCGTTTTACGATACCGGCAATTTATTGTTAAACCCGTACCGGTTTTTTGTTACGGACAGTTGCTACATCGTAAAGTGCCTTTATTGCGATTATTCGTTGCCGCACGGCTTCGCCCCCTCACCGTTTCAAT
>ML216019.1:619-10637 GCA_004785975.1 Popillia japonica | reverse complement strand
ATATTCGGATTACTATTACCGGAGATAGATTTATAAGTAGATTTATAACGAGACAAAAAAAAAGAAAAATTAGTACATTTTCGCACATATTTTAATAGAATTTGCTACTAATTATTTTTTAATATAGAAGATTCCAATGTAAAACTACGTAAACTATTACTAAACACAGATATTAAACTGTAAATACCTATACGCATATTGACATACTCAAATAAAGATAAGATTATGGATCTTGTAAATTTAGAATTTAAGATTAGCAACTTATGCATTTGTATAAAATAATTAGGTTATTCAATGTATTAAGTATCATATAATGTACTATATTTATTATTGGTTTCAGTTAGAGGCACACGTATTAATCACAATATAAAGATGAAACTAAGTGAACTTCAAACTGATGCCCCAATATTCTATACTGCTATGTCAAAATTTATATTTTGTAATACGGCTAGCACTTTTAACATAATATTCGCCGTTGAAATACACGTTGCAGTACATTAAATGATAGTCTACCATTTAACGAATCTGCGAAAATGTCAAAATGGAACCTGAAGACAAATTACGAATCTCGAGTTAAGCTTTAATTCCATATTTGATCGATGTAGTATACAAAAAGCAGATTACATATCTAAATGTGAGTTCGTAAATTTACACTAGACCACAAATACCAAAACTCAGTCTAACAAAAAATTATGACTGCAAGAGTATTCAGCTCCTTTTGCAAAATACACTGTACTAGGCAATATACTTTTAAAGTTGTTCCATAGTAAAGGCCGTGTATGTATCGTAATCTAACTTAGATCTTTGAGGGAAATGCTGCTTCGAAAATTCTGCAGAGTTGTATAACAAAATCTACATATATGTACATACATACATATATTCCTTCTTCGTGTTAAACGATAATGATTCTAGACCAAGCATTTTCCCGTTCGTTAAAATAAACCCGGTTAAATAAATTCCTTAGCATTTATTTTAACTCATTTAAAATACATTTGTACATTTAGTTTACAACTCTGTAATTAGATACAGTTAAAATAAAAGAACATAGTTTACGACCTGACACATAAACAAGGATAAAATTAATGGTAGTTCAAATTTTACAGCTTCAGTAGGTGACGTTTATTTTGCGTTACATCTGTACACTGCGCATTCCATGAGAGATAATTAGTTTTTATAGGGTGCTAGAACTGTGTGTATCAGGCACGTTTCACACAAGTGTAAATATAAGTTCTAAGTCTTGTAAGTACATAAATATCTAATAATGGTGCCATTTTTTCTAACAAAATTTTAGTTTCTGTAATATGAACTGGAGTATGTCGATTTCTCCTTGTACACTTCTAGGAAACCGGATACGTTTTAAGAAGGCATTGACCGACCATCAAGGCCTGTTTGACAAAGTCATTGTGTTGGAATTTTTGGCAACGTTATTCCTTATAATTTTTGAGCAGATAATTTTTTAGATGCTGTAAAGAAATTTATTTCCATGAAACATATTGCTCAACGGTATGCTTTATTTTTACAAGCTATCGGTTAATAATGCTGGGCAAAATATAAACAAATAATCGATAATGATATCGGTTACTAACTGCTACAGGATGTATATTGCTTGCTTTAAGTATACATGCAATATGTAAATATGATAATGCGATGAGTAAGAATTTAACATAAATTTGGAATGAAAATAGTTTTGCCCTGTCTGTGGTTTTCCGACGATGTAATTGTAAACATCATGACTCACGTATTGTACTGATTAACACTATCAAGCCAATTTAAGATAAATTGTAACTTACGTACCGCTTAGCTGCTTACTCTCTTGAATCTAACGATTGGGTTCTGTATACAGGATGTATGCGCAAGTGCTGATGAAGTGTGGTCTAATTATATACTTATATGTATACGTATGAAGATACGCGTATGTTATAGAACACATTCAATTTTTCTTAACTGAGAACGAATACAATACCATACTAATAGACATATAAAATATAAATGAGATTTTTATAAAGTTAAGCTTAATTTTAAATATTAATAAGAAACATAACGTAAACACCTAAAGCTGACTCCTTATACTCTACAATGTCTTACTTCTTCTGTAGTTTATTGAAGTTTACAGTTTTTCTAGTTTTTTTTCTAGTTTATTTCATGTTTACATTAATTTTACTACTTCAATCTCTTTATTTACATCATAATCCAAGTAAAAAACTAAAGTTTCAACATTCGATTTTATAATTTACAGGCCCCAGAGTAGTATTGTATTCTAAAAGAATATTTCTAAATAATTTAGAGACATTTACTAAAGTACACAGAACGAATAAAAGAAATTCCAACGTATTTTTTAAGATATTTGAAACACTCAAATAAACACAAGTTACGATATCGTCAAATATAAGACTTCCTTCGGCTAAATTATAAGGAATTAATTGGTAAACTTCATCAAACCGCATGTCGATATAAGCATATGCACCCCATATGTTATAGCTTCCCCCTAACGACAGAGGACCTATTCAATTAGGTTCAGTTACTTGATTTCAATGTCCTCTACGTCGAATATGAAACCCTAGGAAGTAGTGATGTATAAAACATGCAAATCTAATTCGCCAGATGCATATATGAACGGGATATTTTTGATATACATGTTTGGATACATTTTATCCGACTAATTGCACTTTTCCAAGTTCATTATACATTATTCCACGAATAGGCAGACTAGCAAAACTACGTGATCAACGAGTGATACCTCTATGATTGGCTGTTGGATTTATAATAAAATTTTTTACACGCGACTACAAACATTGACCAAAATAAATATTATTTTCACGTATCGAAGAAAGTTCGATTTCATAAACCTGTATTTCATTTTTAGTTTGTACTGAAATTGGGTTAAATTTTGAATGACAGTTAAGACAAATTTAATTAATTTGTTTTGTCTTTAGTTAATAGTTATTTAAGAAAATGACTTAATGACAATAGAACTTGGTACCACATAACAGACGTTTATTATTATTGGTAAGTACCTATAAAACTAGAACAAGTGACACGAAGCACATTGTACATACATATATCCACATACAGATATGAATTAATGTTTAACCGACATATACATTGCAAGATCACAGTGCAAGTAACAAATGTCAACATTTCGAAGGGCATAATATCACCAGCGATGTGTGTACGCCGTAAATCGTAATATACGTGCACTGATAAAAATTTTAGTGCGCTTTTAGCAATCATAAAGATTCTGTTAACGACATATGTACATGATTTGGAATTGTAAATGAATAAGATACTTTTCTGTATCTGCAACGACTCTCATTTATAAGATCATAAATATGGGCGTAATTTTTTTTATTTCAAGACAGGTTTGAATACTTCAATGTAATAATAGTAAGATAGTAGTTATACGTGGAATGCAGACTCACTTGTACTAATTTTATATACATACACGTGATATATTTCATTCTTCTTGTGATTGTGAGCTATATTAATTTAGTAGATCTTTTACAGCAAACAAACTTATATCTTAATTAACACAAGAAATTTAATTCGGAGGCATTAGAAAGTGATTTTGTGTTCAATTTCGTTACATACATACATATATCTACCAACTAAAAACGTTTTCATACTTAATGTGCCATGGTACCTACTGCTCTAAGGTTTGCAGTTACAATTACGAGTATATGCTTGCAAGGGCACGAAGAAGGGAAAATGTTACAAACATTTTTACAACTATAGCCGCTTTTCCTTCAATTGCCATAGAAAATGGAACATAACAGCTTTTCACTTCTATTATACACACAGGATTGTAGCCGCTCTAATATTTGTGTGTTAGTTCGTATTCCAATTTGCACACTAACTTCTAATCTATCAATTAACTAAGTATTCCATAAATACAATGCGGATTTATATAATGCAATATAAAAAAGCGTCACTCCGTCTAATTCCCAGCGAGAAACTAGAAATCAATCCATGCGCTATTAGCATTTTCATTACCGTAATTGAACAATCAATAAAATCACCATTAGGGCGGACAAGTAGTTTATACACTTTTGACAATCAAAGTCTGTTGTGATCAGTATTGCTGTCATTAAACAACAAAAAGTTTAACTGATTTCTATTCCAAATATTTTTTCATTCCAAATATTTCTTCTGATACAATTTACTAGCAATCTTAAAATTATTTATCCCCCACACTGAAATACCCCTAAAATTGGTCTATATAAGCTACTGAAGTTTATTAAGAACATGTGTTTTTAACATTACAATGTAACACGCTTACAAGCATATAATAGCTGACAATTTTGACAAAGCTCTTTTGTTACCTTGCATCGCATAATTTTGAGAATCAACACAATAATGTATCATATATGGACATACATAGATTATTAGTATTGTGTGTGCAAAAATTATTTAGATAAGGAATTGCCATGATTAAAACAATTAGTGCCCTTGATAAGTTCAATTTTTTGGTAGCGTGTTGAAGTTTTATCAAACAGGAATTACATGACACTTTCGATTTAAAACGTTACTCGTTGTCACAACGACATAAGCGAAGTGGAGATACAGTACTAGCAGTTTCCTGATTTTGTATTCTTGGAAGCTGACTTTTTCAATGTGGGCCGGAATTGGTTGTTGGATGGATGTAATGGATTGTTGGGAGAAACAGGAAGTGCTACCACATTAGATAAGATTAGATTAGGCGTGGCATTACGGGTTTCTTTCACCGCGACCCTCCCGGTCTATTGTGGTCCCCAGTAATCCTAGAAGGCGCCCTCTAACTTTGCCCTCTTTATGAAGCTTAGCGTCCTTGAGAGCAGCTCCTGTATGTAGCTCTGTGCTGTGGGATACTCTCTGCCCAAAAGCAGAAACCTTGTCCTTGCCAGGCCTTCGCAGTGGCACCGTACATGGACTGGGGTTTCTTCCTCCTCCTTGCAGAATCTGCATGTGGCATCTTCCGCTAGGCCTATGTTGTACATATGCCTATTTAGTCTACAGTGACCTGTCAACACACCTGCTATCATTTTGACAGTTTTCCTGTCTTTATCCAGCAGGTCTGTGAATTCAGGCTTCTGTTCTTTTAAGAACTCCTTTGCCTGCCTTTGCCTAGGTGATCTTGCCACCATTCCCTGGACTTATTATGTATCCATTCCTTGATGGACTTTGTGATTTGTAATTTGGTGGTGCCGAAGGATGGGCCAGGCCCGACGAATTGCCTCGACGAATCTTGTCTGGCCAGATCGCCTGGCCCAAATTAGTTTCCTTTGGGAACTCACCTCGTTTAAGGCATTAACGCTGTCCCAAACCAGTTTGGAGTCAACACTTGCTGAACTAATCGCTTAGTGTTGCTTGGCTGTCCGAAAAGATAGCGACGCTTTTACCGAACTCGGTCCATCTTTCCACTTCTCTAACGCAATGGTAAATTGCTGCTACCTCAGCTTGAAAGACCGTTGTGTCCTTGCTGAAACTTATCGAGAGAGCTTTCCTAGGCTTTCCTCCGTATATAATTGCTACACATGAGAGCGGTGGTGGTAGGTCATCGTATAGAGCAAACTACTGAAACTGTTCGAGAAATTACTAACGCAGGACCACCAACAGCTTTGCGAAGAGACATACAGCAAATTCCTGTATCATATGGTACATGCAGTACAGTTTTAACCCTTTCACTGCGCGAGCCGGATTAATCCGCAAAAAAGGTAGTGTCTGACAAAAACCTCAAACAATTATTTTCCCTCTATCGATCCAAAGTTGTCCTCGTCACTGGACAAGCAACACATAAGTATCTTTTGCGCAAACTTACTCTGTTCACTGTGCGAACCATGTAAAGACACAACGGCTCAATGCAATCGTACCACGGAAGCATTTTGTTTGAGCAGTGAAAGTGTTAAGGAGGAACATTGTTCTATTTCCTTATAAGATGCAGGCGTATCATGAATTGTTGGCGCCTGATCGTAATGGGCACATGTTACATATATTGCCAGTGGTTCACCTAACATTTATTGAACAACAATGACCTCTTGGATCTGACATTTTTTACAGATGAGGCGTGGCTTTGTTTGTCATGGTATATAAATTCACAAACCATACGAATGTGTGTGAACAATTCAAACCCATAATCTTTGAATGAAGCAGCAATGCCCAAGATCATAGAGACAACATCTTAAAACCCTTCACAACCCAACTTCGCGAAGGCGAACTTCAACACAGATATTTCCGACAACCGATGTTTTTATGAAAATGGTGGCAATTTTCACCATCTCATGTAATAAATTGAAAATAAACCATAAATAAGCAACGTAATTTCAACTACGGACGATGAATTAGACTCACGTTCAAGATTCCAAAGCAACCTTTCATCTAAACAATTTTTGCTCATATGGTATTACACACTAATCGGTTGCAAAATCATGAAAACTAGTGAACGCAGTACTCCAGCTTCTTTTGCCGTGAAAAAGTGCATACTATATTATAATATTATACTTTATTATATATTCAATAATGTGTGCTATAAGATAAACTGATTCTTATTTTTCTTTAGTTTTTAAAAAGCTAGTAGAAAACTATCTAAAGTTTCAATTTGTTCAGTAACTATTTTTCAAAAGATCAACAGCTGTCATACTCCCAATGTATGTACCTATATGTACAAACTTCAAATCCATATCTATTATTCTGTTGACACAAAACGTGCTGTTTCGATTATGTATCCTGTACAAATTTTTCAACGCTTCAAGAGTGCTAACGTCAATAATGCTTACTAATTTGTTGTCAATTATTTACACATCTCCTGCGTGCTTTCGGAGGAAGGCTTGCGTGTATGCAGTCAATCATCATGTCCTTAATGACAAAACAAATACTTCAAATTAACACTTGAACGTGTTGCATCACTCATTTAAAATCATACGTCTCCGTGCCATGTCTTTATTGCAATTTGAAGACGCGTTTTACTGTTGCTTGTTTGCTCAAAAATACTCGTCTTAACTGTCGTACAGCAGACGAATTAAATTAGGAAGACATTCTCGGATTTACGACAACGGGTCAATGTCATGAACTGCCAAAGCTTGTAACTCAAATTAATTACATTAAACTTTCTAGAAACATTTGGTGTAGCAATGATCGTTTTCAAAATATAACGGTCAAACAATTTAACCATAAAATTAGATGTCCTAATCGTAAAACAGCTACTATGACATAAACGATGAGCTAAACGTAATTTTTATAAATATAATAAATTATACGTCTATTTAACGGTACTACAATAATTTGAGTTATCTTAAGTGTCCATGCAGGTTCTTTCATCTCAGTTTAATGAACTTTCATGGTGTTTACGAGCACCATGTGTCAGTAATTATTACAAGTAATCATAAACATAATATTGTAAAAATTAATGACATCTAGGTATTAGAAAGTTCTTTGATTTTTAGATCTCAACACACTGTAGTAATATTTGTTAGAGGTAAAAGTATTTTTGTCCTAATGGGTCGCACAATGTTCCGATTTATTTATTTATTGAGATGTATGTTGTCTGTGAATGTAAGCAGCAGTGAAAATTACATCCTCATCGACAAAAATATTTAATACAAAATCTACATTCAATATCTAACACATATTAATTAAAAGAGACAAGTGAAATTACTATATACAAAACAATCTAACAATCTATCTATAATTAGACAATATTGTCAAGAAAGAAATTTCACTTACGTAGGGCATGATAGTGTGGATGAATAGACAAACTTACATAGTTTGAAAAAGGTAAACACTAGCTCTATTCTGGACAGTAGAGAAGCGGCAGATAATTACGAGGAGTTGAAGAGCGTAACTTTGATGTCAGAACCTTCTGTAAGTTGCTTATTCTACCATCGCTATGATTAGTGAAGCATACCGATGGTAATAACTTAATAAATGAGACTAACGCTTTGTAACTACTAGCCATAACAATAATCCACAAAAATAATACTATACTATAATAATACTTTGTCAGACACACGACCTTATTTCAGTAATTTTTAATCAGACCTGGATTAATTCAAGGTTTTCTTGCAATTGTGTATAATTAAATAAACAAATGTGGACAAATCGATTCGTAGCCATCTCATGCAAACAGGTCAAAACAGCCACCGTTCTGAAACCTGTAAGTCTAAAAGGATGTATTGCCGTTGTGCGTGTAAGTAGGTATCGAAGATATTATACGATACATACCGGTCGTTTTGAGTCATAGGATATTGAAAGGGTGGAGGAGGTGATGGGAGCTACGTCCCCACCAATACACCGTTCATAGACTCATACGCGTCCCCACTTCATAACGAATTTTCATACCCCTTACCTCCTCCCGGCTTTATTTATCCTATTTCTCAAAACGACCGGTATACAGAGGAGTTTATTAAAATTAATTTGCGATGTAGAAATAACTTTATAGTCCTCCCAATTGAGTACAAGACTTGATCACCCTGTACAAAATATTTTAAGATATATATTTTAAGTTTTATACTCTTCGTCTTGGAACTATTTCTTTATTGGTGTAACGTATGCTATTCACCAATAATACATGAACTTTGCAACGATTTCCTGTTAAACAGTTCTGTTTCTGTAGTAACGATAAGTTTTATGAAAAAGGTGTTTGATGGAAGAAATTTCATCTTTCAAAATATGTACTATCGAAGGCAAATGTAATGAATCAGACTTCAAGCGACATAGCCTTCCGCAGGTATTCGATATATTTGACTACACGCACTGGGTGGCTGTAATTAGAATTAGAGACGGATACCTAGCAGGTAAATTTCAGGTAGAAAGATTCGCAAGAAATGTAAAGCGTATATTATAATTTCATTTACAATAGTTACATTTACTCTTTATATTAAGAAGTAATGCTGACTAGAATCTTTAACTAGATTTCGTAAGCACAAGCTGTTTCATTGGCAAAAGTAAATATTGTTTTCTATTATACATAGATGGATAAAACATGTAAATGTTTTACACATGTAAATTTTCAATAATATGCGTTTTAATATAATATGTAACACGATTCCATTTATAAAAAAAAATTGTTTCTGATGCTATTAATGATTGATAAGCGATTTAAATAAAGTAGCAGTTTAAAGAAATTTATATTTTTTTTATATTTACGCTAATGGTATAAATGTATATACATATATTGTATATCTTTAAGACATATTGTATAGTTTGTGTTGTTTCAATTAAAACATTAAGCAAATGCTAAGAAAATAATATTAAAGTTTCTAGTTTTATAATTTTTGTAATTATTATTTGAACAATATTGTGCACGATAAAATAATAACTAATTATCATAAACTTTTTTTCTTTTATTAATTTATCTACGTTCTACCTGAATTCAGGATCATCCTATTCCTTTCCAATATACCTATTCACAATTCGCTAGGTTTAAATTCTTTTAAATGCTCGCTACCTCTTGGCCTGCGGCTATACGGCTTATTGCAATTGCCCAGTTATGTTTACTTGAATAGCAATTCAGAACGGAAAGCTCACAAGAGATGCGTTTTATTGCAGTTTGATGCATTATATTTGCCCTCTATAGTACATACATACATATACGTGTATACGCGCAACAGCAGTGTATACTACAACACCGAATATACAAATTTTAACTCATACAGCATTATTGCGCATGCGTCCAAATACGTTTTCTATTAACAGTATCCAACCGGGAAAAAACACAAATCTTTTAAAATCGATTTTATTGTAACATAATTCATTTCTCAAGAGACCTTTTTACATTAATTTGTCAACCTGATAAAATTTAATCGCAGTATCAAGTTTACTGCAATTATAAAGAAGTTTGTAAACATGTGCTACAGCAAATGGACTTTGAAGAATTTCACTTAAAAAGGCTAGCATTCTCCAATCAGTTTATAGTAATTACTAGATATCTAACCATTCTGTTTTAGAACTAGTAATGTTGCCGACTCTTTTAGCCAGTTTTTTAACAGTTTATGCCACCTATCAATTAGTATTATTTTTTGCAACTGAATATTCAGCAGTATTACAG
>SMLS01047562.1:0-16017 GCA_004785975.1 Popillia japonica | reverse complement strand
AACAAACAAGAATTCCTTAAGGGATACGAAGACTCATCAACTACTGTCTCACACGCAGCAAACTTTTAATGGAATTTTTATTGACAGGAAATTTGCTTAACCACATTGCAAATCATTCGCTTGCATGTTACCTAGCTTAGTGAGATTAAATATCGTAACAGGATTATTGAACAGAATTATTGAATGTTCTTGTCCACATCGGAAGTGCTTATCTCCCTTTAATAAAAAGTTCGTAAGATATTCTTCTATGATCACATTTTAGTTATTATGACGTAATGTAGGAACCTTAGCCAAGGTAGATATAATGCGAGCAACAAAGATTGAAGGATGCTGGTTTTATATTTGTTTCTAATTTTATCAAAACTATCTTCTAATTAGACCTTTACCCATAATGCGTTTGAATTTGCTGCTGTCAAGTAGTATATTAGTCATTTTGTCTGTTTATATTTGTTATAGGTTATGTTTGTTATTCCCACGCCTATGTATAGTTCGTTTCATATTCTTGGCACGCTTCAATGTTTGTTGCTCGCATTATATATGTGTATTATATAAAATTCTTAAGTTTGAAACATCATTTCTTTAGGCACAACATAAAGTGGTTCGCTTATTATATTACGTCGCCAGTCTACCACACACATTACTTTTGACGAGCAGTGTATGTATGCTATGTATGTACTTACATATATAACCTATTTGCGATGTGCAGTTATTTATTGTTTACGTATCTTTTACTTTGTGTATGTCGACTGGTTATTTATTTATGCACACATATTCATTATGTTCATAATCTTTATTTCTGTTCCAATCCAACTGCTGCTCTTTTTAAATTTAGCGCAGTATAAGTATATACACTTGAAGACCAAATTAACAACCATTATTAGTATTAATAGTTGATCTCGATAAATTTCTATTTCTGCTTACGTATGTTATGCAAATTATCTCCAAATTACATATTTATAATATAAAGGAACCTAACGCCTGTGCTACAAGCTTACAAGAAATAGATTGATTGCATTTACAGACATAGGATATTACACATTTCCAGCAAAATTTGATACTTAACGAAAGAATTAGTAAAATAACCGGTCCTTGTACGAAATTTTAATCCTATCATAGACTAAAATTTATTTTATATAAAGAGAACGACCCTTGAATGGCTACATATAAATCTTTTGGTGTAATTGTGGTTGAAACAATTAAGTACATAACTAATTAGGAAATTTTATGAAGTTGATTATGAGGTTCAATTAACGTGAAAATATATTATATCCAATGCTCATATGTGTACATACTTTCATAATACTAATAAGTAATTAGATCAATTGAGACTGTTGACTTTTCAATTACGGTAAGTTAGTTGGAGAAAAGTTGTGCGGCGAGTAATGATTAAATGTGAACTGCGCGATTATAGTGGAGAAGAGAATAGTTAAGGTAGCCGTGAAGTAAATCGAAATAAATCTTCATAGAGTCATAGAAATGGAAATCCGGAGAAATGACAGTATTATAATGTGAAGATGGGCGAAATACAGATCGATCGGAACATCGATTAATTTCGATTTATTCTGCGGTTGCGATTCTTTAGTCGTAAACGTACGTATAGATATCGGCTTAAAGTTAATGCGAAATATGCAAATTTCCATTTCACGGTCATCTTCTCGTTTCTTCTTAATGGTTCTCGAAAATATTCAGCCGATAGTTTCGGCTGCGTGAGTCGGGCGAACGATCGTCGGTTTGGGGTGGACAGGCAGGGCTGTAGGTCGCGGTCCGCGGCCCTCCGGTTTCCCGGAGGGGGGCGCGCGGCGGCCGCGGGGTAGGACGGGGGGCCGTGTTCGCGAACTACCTACCCGCGTCGCACACGTAAACAGCCCAGGTCCGTGTGAAATTACCGCCGGCCCCGCATATCAGGGAGAGAGGGCCATTAGCCTACCCGGTATTTGGATGAACGGTGACAGCATCGGTCGGTCGACCGGCTGCTGCTTGCTTGTGTGTGTTGTGTGTGCTGGTGTGTTCTCTCTATCCTCTTCTCCGATCGGCCAGGCACGTACTCCACGGATGACAACACCCGGACGACGGTCCCTGCCCTCCCTCCCCCTCTCCGCCCCTTCTACGGTCCCCTCGCATCGCCGATCCCTCTTCCTTTCCCGCCGTTGAACACGCCGGGCATCCCTACGGTTCGGTTCGCGTTCACCCCAAACTCCTAAAACCCCATCCCATCACGCTTCTACTATTGCCGCCGCCGCCGCCGCCGTTGCTGCTGCTGCTGTAGCCTGCCTGCTTGCCTTGCGTTGCTCCGCTATTCCGCCACCAACGCCAACGCCGCCAATTCTCCAACAACCGTTTTCTCTCTACGTTCTCTACTATATACAGCATGATTCATTGAATTGGTGTATTAAAGATTTTCGAACTTCCAGTAACTGTTCTATTTTGATCGCTTGCTATAAGTCATAATTTGATATCGTCTATATTATGACACCTCTTGAAATATTGGAGTAAGTGGACATCGACTTTTTTGTTTTAAAAGAATTATACTGAGATAATATATTCATAATTCTTCGGCTGATTCTATTCCTTTATATATGTATTACTTCATTAAATTAAGTGCCATCTTCGCTTGGTGTGCTTATAAAGTAGAACAGGTCTTTCAGTGTTCTAAAAGTACTGCAAATGTACTGCGTATCCTATGTAAGCAGTAATACTAGGTTACTAAAGTAACTAAGTCTTGTTAAGAAGTCTTGTTAAGTAGTCTTGTTATATACATCTTCATGATTATTCACGTTTTATAATGTGTGATGCGTGTTAATTTTACGCTATAGAAAATATGTCTTTTAGGACAACGTTGCAAGAGATCAGTTACACTATTTAAAAAAAAATGGGTGCTGATATGAAAGCAAAATAATTAATAAATAATACCTACTGTCATTAGTTCTTGGTGTAGGTGTTTGTCAATTATGTAACTGATGAAGTGAAGCATTAACTTATATGGTTCATTTCTTTCGAGAAGAAAAATCAAATAGTGCTGTTTTTGGTATTCAACAATAAAATATAAAACCATCATATTTAGAAGAATACTATATTGGCCCAAAAAGGTGTTAGGACAGCAAATGATTAACAAAAACACAGAGAGGTCTTATTCCAATATAATTGCTTATAACCTCGACATTTCTCATCATCTTATCTCAATTCCTTAGATTTGTGTCGATACGTGTGTGTGTGTAGTTAATGAAGATCGTCCCATAACACTTAGAACGTTTTACCGAAGAATCAGAGCATTTGATTTGCATTTGTATCGGCCGTATCTTGCGCTGCCACTAATGGCTCAACACCGACAGCAACTTTTGGAGTGGTGTAAATTGCTTACTTCACTGGACCGTAGAGTGATCTAGGGTGATCTTTAGTGATGAATTCTGAATCTGTTTGGGAATGCACAATGGCTGTGTGAGAATTCAATGAAGACACCAATGTTGAATTTTCTGTTACAAAGTATGTATGTATGTACAGCAAACTGTAGGGATTATGGTATGGAGTGCTATATGATATGCGATATGTGGAGGAGATGGTAGAACCCATATTGTTTCATTTCTTCGGTAATTGGAAGATCAACATAATGCCCGTTCCCATACTGCAACAGGTTTCATAAACTGTTTTGCAGAGGCTAATATCAATCTCTTGCATGGCCACTCCGATCCTTGGATCTTTCGCCCATCGAGCATATCTGGAACATAATAGGGAGAAGACTGAGTGTATCCTTCGCAGAGGTTGCAAGCTCTTTAGTACGAATTACAGATTTTTTGGGACATAGTACCTCAAGAGGAAATCGACCATCTGCTAGAATCGATGACGCGAAGATTGAAGGAGTGTGTATCCAATAGAGGAGGGGAAGGGAGATGGAACAAACCTATGGTGTTGCGATTTCTATTTTACAGAGTATAACAATTGCCAAACAATGCGATGAATCAGCATCAACGGGGTGCTGATGACGTACACTACATAAAAATACAATACAGGATATACTATTGTATTTGTTGGCATATGAACCAAACTTTGTAGCCAATTTGGAAAAGGCCATTTTCTGAATCATACTAATAGGACTGCCTTTAATTGCCGAATAACATTAGTAACACTACATTATATATAAATTGGTGTGAACAACAGATGCTTCTCGGATATTTTTCTAAAATGTCAAAATTTGTCGAATTCTTCACCATATCGGCGCATTGTATCGGCTAAATGAACATGGATATTTGGCAATACTTGCGATTTATCCTAGTTTATGTACTTGTAGATTGAATCAAACGATACAAAACAATTTGTGTTTATTACAAGTATATAACATTTATATGGAGCCTTTCCAGATTTATTGTGGAAAAGCTACTTTGAAGTAAGAAATGCTATTAATTAAGAAAGTTTGTTTTGGGATTTTGGCCAGGATATAGTTTTTAGGAAGAAATCATTCTGATAGTATAGAAAAAAATACGTAATTTAAATCGAAACAGTTGATAGGAAATATCTGAGGATAGTAGCCGATGAAACAGAAGTCGATAAAATGATGACATAAAGCGGATATTGCAATAGGAATCAACGCAACAAAAGGGAATATCTTTCATAAATATTTCAAAAATACCTTAAGTTGATATATGTATATCCAAGAGTAAAAAGAGTGTTATATCAGTAGAGTTAAACAAACAATTGGAAACTTTAGGATTCTTTCACTGACCAAATATCCCTATTAAAATATCAATTCAGATTTGTGGATTTATGGCTATAATTTTACCAATACCAATTTGGATGAATCGTATGTTTCACGACATGATTTTGTCAACCTATGTAACATATGGTTGTAAAGTTGTTAAGAAATTTACAGGCTGATATTGGCGGTGTTCTATACGGTTGTAATTATGATATTTTTATGTTCACTTTTGAATTTTTACTAAGATTAAGACAAGATTAATAACTGAATTGAAATATATACATAAATATGTTTGTCATCCCTGCTTCCGCCACGGTTCAGCAGTTAGATTTGGTATACAAAATTAGTAATAAAAACAATAATAACACAAAAAATTGATTACGCGCTCTGTATGAATCAATTGGTGTACACAAATTTCTTGAAATTCTAATTTAGGCCGAATAATAATTTCAGCTGTATCTGCCAATTTATACCAGACTTTAACCAACCCTAAACAATTATTTTAATACTTATCTTTTCCGTTCCATCTCCCCTCCCTCCCATTAGACTAAATGCCATATAGTGCCAAGTTATTTTGTATGCAAATGTGTGTACTTGGCTGTAGAAGGCTCTTACAATTCCAAGACTCTATTTGCTTGCACAGTAGAACTTTTTATTGAATGTGATTTTGACAACAAAATAATAATAATAAAAAGGTAATGTATCCCATATCTCAAGTTGTTGGTTGGGTTATTCCAATGGTTAACGATGGAAATAGCCCAATTAACAATTTCAGATATAATCACATATCGTCAACAGTCTCTCGTCATGACTAATGTATCGCACTGCAATCGTTTCAAACGAATTTATATTGAAATTGAAGATGCTGTAATTACTAGGGCTGGGCGATACCGGCATTTTCGGTGTCGGGTATCGATACCAATCGAGATATCGATACTTACCGATGTATCGGTTCCGTCCGCGGTATCGATATTTTGGAATCGATACCTAGGTATCGTACCTATCGATACTTAGGTATCATACGTATCGATAGTTAGGTATCGATATCAGCGTTATCCAAGGTATCGGAGGATCGATACCCGGAATGGTATTGAGTACTGGACGATGAATCGATACTTCGCCCAGCCCTAGTGGGCACGTCCGTTATTGCGACACACCGACTGGGAGTCCTATACTATCATGTGCTATAGACCTAAGTACATGATGTCCATAAACAATTTCCACCAACAAAAAAAAATGGGAATTATTGTTGTAAATAAAATACACCTAAATGTACTTATATTCTAATATACAGCTATTAAATTTTGAAGTACTCATATTGAAATCTCAGCGGAATTCCTACACAATTTGGTAAATAATATGTTACAGGTTCCACGAACTTCAAAGAAGTACATATATTATACCCAGCTAGTTTTCTTGCCTTAACTGGTCGACGTTAGTTTATATTAAGTAACCTTTAAGAAAATGTACTATTGTTCAGCTATTGCAGATAATGTATATTTGCTACATAATTATTTATACAGGTATCGTATGCATCGATACTTAGGTATCCATACCAACGTTATCTAAGGTATCGGAGGATTGATACCCGGAATGGTATGGAGTACTGGACGATGTATCGATACTCCGCCCAGCCCTAGGAATTACACAACTAAGGGAAAGTTGTCTCACTGTTTTTGGATCTGATTGTATAAAAAATTCAATTTACGTCAAAGTAACTTTTTCAAACATTATTTTTGCGGCGTTTGTGCGATTGTTAGTGTTAGATAAGTATAACAATAAATCTTCTTATTTAGTATTAACATTTCAAAATTGCATACCTACCTTTTAAGAAAAAAACAAGTAAATAGGTTTATTAAAAATGGTGGATGTAATACAAATATTCGTTGATAAAATAAGTATTTTGTATGGTGGTTGTCAAAAAATAATTACTGAATATTAAAGGGATTGGAAAAATAGCAGCACTTGACCTGATACAATAGGCTTTCGATTTCTTTTCTGATTGTGAGTAAAAAAATCAACGAGTTAATTCTTTATTACATATGTCGGTCGAAGGATATTTATTTAGTAATGCATATGTTTAGTAAACCCCAATCTTCACCCTTTCAGTAAATTTCTTTAAAATCTGGCCAATTGGGAATTCAGTATCCTACCGAATTACAGTACTTAGTCAAAATATGATACAGAAAATCGTGAAATTTTTCTGTATTAACAGCATTGCAGGTTAAGTCGTACAATATTGGCAACAATGGTTATGTTTTGGTTATTATGATTCTCAACATATAAATATAGGAAGAACTCTTTTGGTGAATGATAATAAGTGAATGTAGGAATTTGATGGTTTTATCTGTTTGTGCTTGTAAATTTTCGCAGGTAAGTAATATGTATGGTAGATCATTTGTTACTTCGACATTTGACAGATGCTAAGAAAAAAACCTGATATTAATTTTTCGTACTTTGAAACTACAATATCAATAAAAGCACTTTCGTCAAAATAAAAGTAGGCAGCTCCCTATTATATTTTTCCAAATTAAATTCTTACCGAAAATTCCAAATTCCTAACATACTAGTTCTATCGCCCACTCTGTATATATAAGCATACTATACTTTCTACTCTATTCTACTAGCCGGCTTGTGCTCTTCTATTCCTCCTCTTCGCTAACTTCGTAGTCCTCTCTTTGTTACGTCAACGTTTGATAGACGCTTTGTTCTATTTCCACTTGGAGATGTTATCCAGGGTCGTTTGTTACACTCAGAGGAGATAGATTATGGGAATTCGTTAGGAACGATGGTGACGGTGGAATCGCGCGCGTCTGGGTGTTGTATGCCTCCTCTGGAGTCACGCCGATGACGTCGCCGCGCCAACCAAAAGCAACCTTTGGATGCCCGCTCTCTCCTTTAACGGACTCGTTGTATTCGTTCGTCTCGCAGTGTCGTTGTTCACTTTTGATTAAAATATTGCTACGAGCACGCTACACGTATAGTGTACACACACATACATACGAATTGCGAATTATTCGTGGCCTATCCATATATAGTCATATGTTGCGCAAGAGACATGTTCAATTAACAATACGCATAATTGATATGTTGGTTGCTGTATTATATGTCATTATATATTCATTTTTATTAGTGTAGAAATTATATGACTAAAAAAAATTTGGTCGTATTTTATGTACGACATAACTTATCCAGCGATGTCATGTTAGAATTTTTCTGAATACATACATACATACATATAATGCATTTTGATAAGGGAATGCGTTTTGATATTGTAGGTACAATGGGGCTGTTTGTAGACATTTTCAAAATAGAATATTCTTGGCTATCTCGTGTTAGCGTGTCATTAAGCTCCACCCGAAACTTTGGGGTTGAGATTGCATACAATCAAAATCTTTCAAAAATGTACATGGGGCTAAACACCTTTTCAAGCTATTGTTTTACATTTGAAGACGAGATCAATTGTTAAATGGAGAACATTTAGGAATATTTTTGGTTAACTATTCCGTATGAATTTCATATTGTTGGAACTTACCCAGAAATAGATACTTCACAGTCGAACTTCTGTTAAAACACACTATGCTGTCGTTAAACACCAGACGAGATGATGTATGCAGGGGATTCTTAGTGAAGCTTCTCGGTAAGCGCTATGATTGTCCATTCCTTCTACAGCGAATGTCATTTCTTGTGCCAAGGTTAAGTGCGAGGTATGACGCCACATTTATGGTTCCGTTCGCAAGAACTAATCTTATGAGGCGTCTGCCAGTATACACTCTTTCTAAGGTGGGTAATCGGGGACCGGATGACTTATTTGAATGTAGTAAGTCCTCATAATCACGAACTGAAGCTCAGTTGTTAATTATATATTTTTATTCTTTTGCAATTTTTTATTTAAATTAACTTAATATTTGTCATTTAGTATCACAGAATTGATTTTTTTGTTTTTTTATTAATGAATTAGATATTAATTTGGATGATTATGTTTATATGTATTTTGTGCACATGTATGTATATTATTGCTTGGCCTGTTGGGCAATAAAGATTATTATTATTATTATTATTTCGTAGAACACAGCAAGCTGATCTCTATTTCGGCCCCGTGTATGGTTCCGGGGAACAAATAACCAGTCTCAGATCGCATACCTGAGTATACTTTTTAGCACTATTGCGTACGTTGTACGGTCGAGTACTTCCGCTCAACTACTATTATTATTATTATCATTATTATTATTATTATTATTATTATATTCTTTATATACGGTGAAAAGTCCAGCCCAGACGACTTCTCAGAGTCTACGCTTTGGTGAAAAGAAATCGTCTTTCACAGGTGTACGAACACTAGAATTGAAATACATAATTGCCAATATCTTTCTATCGCCTTTCCCGAAATGTTTAGACGCACTGGTATTTTAGCCAAAACTACATATTGATTACACATTGTCTCAGAAGTATCAACAATATTTAAGAAGTAAGAAATTACCAATATGTACAGGGTGGCCAGATAAGATTGCAAGGGCCTGTATCTTGTAAACTATTCGTTCGAGACTTTACTAAAGTGGATAAAAGAAGACCGTGTAAAATATTGTCAGATTTTCAAGATGGTCGCCAGGGGGCGTAATCGTCATGTTAAATTTTTAAGGTGATTTTTCACCGAATTCCACCTAGCTAAGCTCTACTCGAGTAATTTTTGTTTAACAATTTTGGACGAATCTATTAAAATAAAGTGGTGGGGGGTAATTTGATGTTTTTTTTATAAACAGCTGTAACTCCTAAACTACTGAAGGGATTTTAACAAACTTGGGTCTTTCAATGTTCGAACTGTTTTGTATCACACTCAATGTGTGACCAGCTCCAGTGTTGGAGCCGCTCATGCATGGACATTACAGCAGCTTCAATTTCTGCTCTTGACAGGCGACCAAGTTCGTAAAAATCCGTTCAGTTGTTTAGGAGTTATTGCTGTTTATTTAAAAAAATCATAAAATTACCCCCACCGCTTTATTTTAATAGATACGTCAAAAATTACTCGGTAGAGCTTAACCTTTAAAAGGCACATATTTTTTGGTAACCTTTACTAGGTGAATTTCAGTGAAAAATTACTTTACAATGTAAAATGACGGTTACGCCCTCTGGCGACCATCTTGGAAATCTGACAATATTTTCCACGGTCTTCTTTTGTCCACTTTAGTAATATATTTTTTCCTGCAAGTCTCTCGGCCGAATAGTTTACGAAATACAGCAGTTTGCATTCTGAGCTGGCCAACCTTAACAATAATATTTAATTAATGTTTTGTTAAATGATATCAAAGACTTTCACGGTACGAGGCTCTATTAAGACCGCTCCCGCATTGTAACTGCGTCATAGTAGAGTAAATACAAATAAACAAAAAATAATATAAAACAAAACACATAAAGAAATAAATAAAGGAAAAGAAACTACAAACTCGACGGTTTGCCAGGAGTGTAAGTGGCTTCTTCAGGAGTGAGCCCTGTAGACTTAACTCAAAATTCAAATTATGTAGTCTATTTTTAGAGGGCTTACGCAAGCCAGTTTTGACAATTACATTATGATTCTTAGTTCTTAAATATTTACATTGCGCAAAATTCTGTATTGGTATATAAATTCGTTTGTTTCGGTTCCGGACTGACGTTGATGATGTTTGGTAGGCAGAAACTGGCCCATCACCATACTTAACTTATTTGATTAGTTTTGCTATACAAAAATGACGCCTACAATAATACCATGGCAGCTACTTACAGATATTTTTGGAGTTCTGGAAATCTGTCAAAGCTGGACGTATTAAAAATTATTTCTGTAAATGTTAGCAATAGGCGAAGGTAGTAACCAACAACGAACAAACCAGATTATGGAATGGAAAATGCATTTGACAGACAGCGCCACTTGGTGGTAGCGGAAGGGGGGACAATACTTTTGTCAGTGACTGTACAATATGCATATCTTATACTCCCATAAAGCGAGTCAGATTTTTTTTCGTCTGTTAGACTGTCACTGGTTTTATAAACTGTGACGAAAGAACAATAATTACTTCTTCTCATTACAAACTAAGTAACACCGTGAAGCTATTTATTTTACAGTTCAATGATAAAATGAGTGGATAATGCCGTGCCTGTTTTAAAAAGCTTAGGGCAGTACGCTGCTGCAAGGATCTGAGAACATAAAATTCTGATTTAAAAAATTGAGGAATTAATTTAGAAAATCATCATTCTCTAAGTCGTTAACTGATGACGAAGAATTCCAGCTTTTATATTTCGCATAAATAATTGGGAAGTATATGTGAAAGCCAGTATGGTATCGTCGTCTGAAGTTAGCATACTAGAAAATACAGACATTATATGATTTTACGTCTTTCTTTCTAATAAATACTTCTTAGTTTGCACTGATTACATAGATTTTCACAGAAATCAAATCAAATCAAATTCGCTTTAAAGCAAAGCTTTCAGTTACTAAATACGAAATCTTAGATTTTGCTAATGAGACGTGTCACTAAATACTTACTGAAAAGTGTTGTTTTTCCCTTGAACCATTAGCAATACCGCACATTACATTTTCATTTCATTTATATCGCCGTAGCTGTACTGATCGTTGTTAAGAACGCAATTTGGGTAATTAATAATGTTAAACTAAAATAATACAAATAAATTCCTAACTATGGGATATACAATGATTAAAACAACTAACAAGAACAACATCCCTTCATTACTTATGCCCGTTCTAAACGGTTATTCGTAAAGAAGATAATATTGTAAATTACCGCTTTACATTAGCGGAAGCTGCTTGCTTCTGAATTATTCGTGGGATGAGAGCAGAACAGGTTTATAATTTTCATAAGTACTCCGCTATCGTTTTCTTATTACGTGAACCTATTTGCTATTAGAGATTCGATTGCAGTGTGCAGTCTTCCTCGGGCTTTCTACCTGAGATGCTGGGAATTACAATTGACTGATTTTGTCGTTTAATATTACGTACGTCGTGTAATTTTAAACCATTAACATGTGTTCCTACCGCAGCTCCGTATTTCAACCGTCCTGCAAATTATTTTAAGACTTTTATATAACTTTTTGAAATACCTTACAGATAGGTTTAGATTGTTTTGACTGCTTCATGTTTATTAATTTACACGGAAGATACTATAGGATTAATAATAACTATACAAAGTCATTAGTGTTTTTTCAATTGCATTCTCAACATGTTTTTTTTCTTTCAAAATGTAGACGACTATAGACAACACTGTTGTTTTTAATATTTTTAACCCATATATGTTGTTTGTATTCTTTGTTTTAGATCAACATTCCGATAGTTCCTCTTGGAACATCCCTCACTGCCGGCATTCTAAGTATGTACACCTATTTATCTGATAATATAGAACATTACATGGTTTGAAAGTTAATTGTATTGAGCTAGTGAATAACAATGACTGTTTTAAGTTCTCTCCGAGTAAATTAAAATTTAATCGGTGCGTTCACTATCTTTCGTTTATGGTTTTCATTATGAAGTATTTATTTCGCATAGATCCTATTAGATGAGTTTTCTTACAACATAGATTATTATATAATTATGTGATCCGTTGACAAGCTTTTTTAATCTTTAGATATTGCATTAAAGTTTCTGATTTTTTTATAGTAACAGTTTGAAAGTTGTAGGGAAACATAGTATATGTTCGGAATGTGCACAAATACCTTAATTTTTTTCCATTTCTACATAACGAGTAGCACTAATGACCACCCGAAGGACAATTGGGAAAACATGGGGATTAAAACCACGCATGATGCACTGGCTGTACATTGCAGTGGTAAGACCTATGCTAACCTACGGTTGCCTAATTTGGTGGACTAAAGTTACACAGAAGCAAGCGATTGCAAAACCCGCAAAGGTTCAGAGGTTAGCTTGCCTGTGTATCACTGGTGCTGCAAAAAGCACGCCAACAGCTGCTATGGAGACCATTCTAAACTTGCCCCCCTTGGACATTTACACAACGAGGGAGACAAGAATAGGGGCACATAGACTGAAATGCGGTGGAAACTGGAGAACCCAGAATACTTCTGGGCATGCTAGAATAACCATTGAGATAACAAACCCTATTTTTGAAATGGGCTGTGATACAATGATTCCCAAACTCTCCTTTGATAAACCATTCAAGGTTGTCCTAGATTGGGAGGAGTGGAGTGTAAAGCAGAAACCTGGAACCCGAACCCAGATCTGGTACGCAGACGGGTCAAAGAGAACGAGAGGTTCTGGGGCAGGTATATATGGGGAAACCCTAAATCATGAAGAATACATGATATTAGGGCAATATAGCACCGTGCAACAAGCGGAAATACTAGCAATAGAGATATGTGCCCGCAGGGCATTGGATAAACAACCAAAGGGTCAGCTGATACATATCCTATCGGACAGTCAAGTGGCCCTAAAAACTCTAGCAGTCTATCAGATACCCTGAAAGCTAGCTTGGGACTGCCTGGAAAGCCTAAAAGCTCTGGCAAAACACAACAAAGTCACTTTGGTGTGGGTGCCGGGGCATAAGGGCATACCAGGTAATGAAGTCGCAAACAAGCTCGCAAGAAGAGGCTCTGCAACTCAATTCACTGAACCGGAACCGGGTTTGGCGATACCTAAGACTGCAATACGTGGTGCAGTAACTGAGTGGATTGCCAAAGCACACCAGGGACACTGGAACAACGTTGAAAGGCAGTTACACAGCAAACGGATGACGAGGCAGCCATCCCAGCAGTTAGCAGCGGATGTGCTGGCTCTTAACCAAGTACAGCTTAGAACAGTGACGAGCTTGTTAACAGGACACGGCTGTCTAAGGGAATCTCTGCATAGAATCGGAATCTTGAACCTATCTGCAGATTATGCAATGAGGAAGAGGAAACAGCCTACCACATTGTATTTGAATGCGCTCCATTGGTACAACGGACACGATCGCTTTTGGTACAAACTAACCAACCAACAGGTCTACCGGAAATAGATTTACCATACAGGCTATTAAACCTAGTAAAGGGGACAAACCTGTTTTTGTAAAGAAATTCACTAGGTACGGAATAATACAATAGGCCTTAGGCCGCGGTGTTAAGGGGATGACGCGAAACCTGATCCGTGC
Source organism: Popillia japonica (assembly GCA_004785975.1). Lineage (NCBI taxonomy): Eukaryota > Metazoa > Arthropoda > Insecta > Coleoptera > Scarabaeidae > Popillia > Popillia japonica. Next base: position 2,211 of record SMLS01047562.1, on the reverse strand, counting down.
CCAGTGTGCAAATCAATCAATCAATCACATAACGAGTAGCTATTCGGAAGTAAATACTATTTCATAATGGCAGCATAAGCTGTGCGGCAATCAAGTTCGTAGATGTAGTTATACATTTATGTTTGTAGCATGTACTGATTTTCCTCTTCAATCCAAGAAAAAAACGGGAGTTTAACCTGTTTTGTGACAAGTTAAGGAACTAATGTTACAACGTAAAATTCTTGTGTGTGTCGGATTATCTGATTAAGAAGTTGTGCTTGTTGGAACATGAATAAAAATTAAGGTGGTGATTTGCAAGCATTGTTATATGTACGTAATAACGGAACGGAAAATAAGTGATGACAAACTGATGTTGTTGATCAAAAATGCTCAATATTACACAGTGAAAGTCGCCAGAGATACTATTTCTGCATCAAACGTGGTCCATTCTGACTATAACTTGTTTTATTGCTTTGTTATTTGTACAACAATTACCAAGAGTTGGTTTTATTAACAATTGGTTTTATTATTAGACCATTTGGAAAGTACTTCTGCCATAACATACATCATCTGAGTAGATGAGAGTAGTTCTTATTTTGGTGTTAATTCGTAATTATAAACAAAATTCAAAATCATATATCATATACTCCTGCCTACCATATAGTCGGCGAAAATATGATGGCCGCTTCAAAGAATCATAAGACAAAACGAAGACCGACAGCGATGCAGGCAGTCGATTAATCAATCTATGTACATAGACATGATGTCACGACTCTCCAGTCATGAAGATACGATGAAGAAGAAGATACTTCTAGGTAAACTAAACAGTTTCCAAGATATAGAATTCCAAAGATATATTCTCATCTCGAGAGATTACTCTTTACTGTTTCTGAAATGATTCGAATTTTATTATGAAATTACACAAGATAGAACTTCAATGATTCAAGTCCAAACGACAACGATTTCTGATAACTTATAAATATACGAAATTATTTTATTCATTAAGGTGTTCGCCCATATTGTGCATACACTTTTGCCATTTAAAGCGCAGATTGTACAGGCCGGTGGTTTAAGATCTTGGTGGACAAGAATGTATGTATGTAGAATTCTCGAAATTGACTTTTTCTATAACGAAGCTCTAATTCCTGTAGTTTTGTTACAGCCATTTTCACAGTGTGTTAGATTGGAGTCGATCTGTTGACCGATCTGGAATGTTCTTTAAGTTTTGGCATCATTTTGTCTAGTTGTGATCAATGAGCATGGTTTTATGAAATTGTAATGAATCACATCTACGCTAGACCTGCAAACAGTCGCCTTCAGATTCTTCTGATTAATACTACCCTGTGGAGTATGTTATGACGAGAAAGCAACATCAAACTACATACTTCCAGACGCAATTGTTTCTACTTTTCGGTCAGTTCATGGGGAAATCAACTGATCTAACTTTTTCACTTTTCCAAGTTGAGCTTAATGAGTTGATATTGTTTCTTTGCTAACACCAAACTTTAAGGATAATTCATAAGCTCTTCGAGATGAGTCAGACACATGGGATGGTCTGGAACTATATTTCTTCCGTTAATGAATTAGAAGTTGTTATTGTTCGTGAATATCGTGTAAGCTATACGATAGTATTCTTAATCAGAGGTCAAGCTTTCAGAGCAACAGTTACTTTTTGTGATAGTTTAGTATGAAATTGCTGCATTGTTGATTTTGAACTGACCACTTGTATCAATTTATTTTTTGTGGATTCAATGTTGTAGTCTTTCGAATAAAATATCGAATCATGTTGATCTAAGGTTCAGCATAAATTTCGATCTAGAATTTTCAATGTTATCTAGAATTTTCTCGATTTATAACGTCCATAATATTAGTGAAACGGTTGATTGTTAGATAAAACACTGTTCAAACACGAGGGGCAAGCTACAATTATTGAGAATAGAAAGATTGGTACAAGTTTTTAGATTTTTTATTTTAAATACATATGTTCAAAGTAATTGCCATTTACAATAATGCACTTAACCATTCTCTCCTTTCATAGTTTAAAAGCGCTCAATCAGCTGTCTTTAGGGATACTATCGAAAAATACTTAACAGCGATATCAATCTCTTCTTCTGACTGGAACTTTTTTCCTCTAAAATGTTTTTTGAGCTCAAAATATAGCCATGTCACTCATCGCCAAATCCTGTGAGTAAGGAGGATATTCTATAATTTTGATTTTGTTTTCCGCTAAAT
>SMLS01047557.1:0-21964 GCA_004785975.1 Popillia japonica | reverse complement strand
AAAAAATCTATATAAGGTTTTTTTGAAAGTTTCCTTAGTAAATTCGTAGATTTTTATTTTTTTTTGCAAATTGGCAAGCGTATAAGTGTTACACACAAACATTTAAAAATACAGTGTTTAAAAATCTTACTCGCTAATTTTCATCTTTTTTATTTCACTTAAAGATTATAATTTAAGTAACCCCCAACGCGACGCAAGGGGGCTCCGTAAATTATCGATATTTAATAATGTTAATTATATTTATGTAATAGTACATTTAGAAATATGCATTTCCCATATTTTTAATGATCTATGAGCTGATGGGCCAGAGATCACATCTGTGTTACATTTTGTTTAATATACATAAGTAATAATTTTCTGTCTATTCTTTTGTTAGCTATTATAGAAATCAATTGTTTATGTTTTTTTTGTGTCAAGTGGTATTCTTGCTGCGGATAAAAAATCTGGCACATATATGGTTGGAATGTTTTAATATATAAAAGAGCAATGCATTTGTGATAAAATGGCGGTACACTTAGATTTCAATTTAAACCTCGGAACAACTTTTATTTCAGATTTTTCACTCTCCTTTCAGAGTACCGTCCGCATATGCAATGCTCTTTAAATCGATATGTCTATAAAAGCATACCATGTTTTTTTATATACAATATACTGCAATTGGTCCAACTTAAATATGTGTTTATTGTAAGATCTGGTTTGGTTTTGGTAAGTCGATAAAATCGCAGTGTCAGTAATAGCACACCTGGAAAAATTTCGTAGGTTACCATGAACTGATTACGATTAAACCTGACTTTATTCAACTGTCGGCATCGGTTTGGTTTGTGGTTGGTTGTGTATTGTATGCAGAGATGGTTTTTGTTTTGTTTTTTTTTGAGGGATGAAGCGTTTTTTATTTATTTTATTTTTTTTTAAATCTGTTAAACTCTATCTGGAGTCAATCTTTTTTCTCTCAAACAAAATAGCTTCCATTTGTTTATCTTCAAATATATAATATATCTTGTTTTTTAATATATCTTATATACTACTTAATATTGATGTAAATATATATGTATTATATACCATCTAATTGCACTTCATTTTCATAATATGAAAAACAAGAGTGCGCATGCGCAGAATTTCAAATAACCTGGAATAACGTAGAAATTTAAAAACTCTACACGCACGCGCACCAATATTTAATCAATTTAATTTCATTTATTTTTTTATATCGATTATAACTATATCCTAATTGTTTAAATTTATATTTATAATATTTAAGATATTTTTAGAGAAAATATACATCAAAAATTTTGAATAAATCACAGATAGATATAATTTTTTTTCTTCAATTTAAGGGATGTGTTTTTCATAAAGTTCCATCCCCCGCGTATTTTTTGCGTATATTTTAATTAATTAGGGTTTCCGATATTCATCAACATCAAAGCAGTCACTGGTGTGTATATTTAATTACGTTTAAGATGTATGTGTTTTAATGTGTGTGTAATGTTATTATTTATTATTATATAATAGTATAAACATACATGAATTTTATTTATATTAATATTATATTAATATACAGAATCTGAGGTATACGCCACGTTGAAGACACATAGAAAATACACTGATACATTTTTTGAGAGATACGTTTTTTGTATTTTTATTTTTTGAAACATGCCGAAAAGACACCAAACAGTCAACATAGAATAATATGATTTTTTTATCTATACAATTTTTATTCTTTAAATATGTTTTTTCTTCATTAAATATTTTATCGTCATCTTTTTGATAACTTCAAAGTTGAGTCGAACATCTTGTTAAGTATGTATTCTTCATGTTATTGGTTGCTAGTAAAGTACAGAGTAGTGATATATTTTGCATTTCTCACGCTTTTTGATCACTGCTTTGATGTAAAAAAGAACGAAACACTAAAACTATTTCGAAACCGCACTACGTGTCTATCTTTTGCTTTCCTTTTTTTTCTTAAAGAGAACAACAGAACATAACATTAAAAACGAAATAAATAATCAACAAACACCGTCATCGACCTCCATTTACTATTTGTTTTCTTGAGCTAGATGTTTCATTTAAGCTTTTTCAAATTCGATTTTTTAAGAGAAACTATCCTTGATTATCTAAGAATGTTGGAAATAGTCATAACCTAGAACGATTCGTTTAGTTGATAAATTTACCTGATTTATGTATCTGTAAACATTTGCTGTAGTATCCAATTTAATCATAAAAAAAGAAGGCAATATATTTGATGTGATTATAGATGACCAGCAGAAAATAAATAATTTTGTTTGACCACATTTTCCATAATATTTAAAACTATTGAAAGATTTTGTAAAAGAAACATTATCATAGAGCGGCTAAGGAAATTTTGATTTTCTACTATGCTTTCAATACAAAGTGGCAATCTAACTGAACTTATCAATAAACTGCTCAATAACAGCTAAAACGATACAGATACCTCTCCAAGCTGTGGATTCATTCTAAACTGTTATATTTTAAAGAAAAGCCTAGCATTTGGCACGTACGCATCAATTTATTTAAGATTTTAGGTTAAGACCGTTGAAGAAAAATGCTTGCAACTTTGATTCACTGACCTTTTGATATTTGTTTTATTTAATTAGTCCTCGCAAAATCGATTTTGAAAATACTTTAAAACAAAACATCTCACATTAATTATTAACATTTTCTTCTTTCTACTAAACTTTTATGTTTTCTCTTATTTTCTTACAACAACCACGTTAATCGATGGGGTTGGTTCTCTACTAGAATTGAACACACGCGCCTTGTTTCACCGGAAAAATCTTACAGTACCTACAGTACGATGTCAGTCTTGACAGATATCAGTGTCGGATGCACTACCTAGCATAGACTCCCCACCGATACCATTCCTATCTACGTCGTGCAATACATCCCGAAACCTTACCAGCATTTCCGGTTTGAGATTATCGGGATTCGTCAACTCTGTTTTTACGTATATTCTGCCGGGTGGTGGTGCCACCTTCACCTCCTCATCGTTCGTTGATTTACGATCCGAAGCTTCGTTTGAATCATTTGAGGACTCTATCGTGTGAATTTCGGAGTTCTCCTGTGTCCTAGGCGAATGGTTCTGGTCATCTTTCGTGTTATTAGCGAAGACTAACGGACTAGATCCTTTCCGATAGCTCTCGTCCCCGCTACTGCTCGGATCGGTTATTTTAGTTAACGGCGTTAAACGGCTGTTTCGACATAATTGATCTAAAAGTGCTTTATTTGACATATTTTCAGGTGCTACGTTCTTTTCTTCTTTGGGTGATTTATCTTCTGTGGGTGGGACACCAGATTCTAAACTCGATCTGATGATTCCGTCTAAGAAAGAACTGTTTGCTCCCGGATCCAGTAAAGATTCAGCGATTTGCCGAGCATTTTTGGCCAAGGTAGGTGTGGAGTTGGGTGTCGTCGAAGGGGTAGTTGAGTTGGAATGCGTTCTGGATTCTTCTTGTAGTTTCTGGATCATATGGGATGCGTAGTACTGTTCAGGGTTCGTGGGAAAGGCCGTAGTGGTTCTCGTATAGTCCATAGGGAATTGTGAGAAACTAGGTGGCCAAAAAGGGAACGGCGGTGGATATTGCATGGGAAGGTTAGGGTCAAATATAGGCATCTTCATGCCGTTTGGCGACGTTGGTGGGAATTTCTGTAAAGGTTTTATGGTCGGCTTCATTCGTTCTGCTGCGTTTTTCAGGTCGTTCTGTTTAAGTGATGCGATCTTTTCGTCGACTGGATTTGGTTTCGGGTCGCGTTTTCGAGGTCTCATCAAATGACGCTCTTTGACCTGGTAGAAAAATAGAAGTTGATTACCCTGGTGAAATAAAGTTAGAATTTCCTACCTTGTATTCTAATGTAGAATGAGGTACACCATAGTAACTACCGGCTCTGTGAACGGACATCTCACCTCGTTGTACTGCTCGAACAGCTTCAACGAGACTATCCCGATCGTAATTTCGGTACTTCCCCCGTTTAGGTCTGGTACCCTTACCGCCCGTTGCCGCAGTTGTAGCGCTGTTCGTAGTATTAGTAGGAGGTTTCGTGTGCGGTTGTGGCTGGTACGGTGTTCGCGGTAAATCCGGCGGCGTTGATTTTATGACTGGAATGCCACCTAGAGGCGGCGTGAAATCCAACCGTTTCGTGTCCAGTTCAATGATAGGATGACGTGTAGCCGTCGTATGCATCGGATCGGGACTAAGGTGAAACTTGTGACTGATATTCTTTGCGATAACGTCTTTGACGTCCTTCATGGTCATCTTGGCTGTCGCGGGTGGTGCTTGTGGTAGTATCGGTGGTGATCCCGATTCACTAGCGGAGACGGGCGGCGATACGAGGCTACCGCCGGTGGTACACGATTCCAGTAGCGGACTCCGGTATTGTAGATCGCCGTTTTTACTCACGGTCGGCCTGTAGGACGGAATTTTTAGTATCACATTCACTGGCGTCTCATCGGTTTCCATGTCCGATTCGGATTTGCACTTGTCGCTCTTTAACGTGACCGAATTTGATGGACTAGGACGCATTATCCGCTCGTTATCACCGTTGTTCTAGATGGAAGATAAGATTTTATATAAAATACACGAAAATAAAACAATTTGGTAATAAGAGGGGGCAAAAATTTAAGAACGGGGTTGTATTTTAAGGAAGCCGTTCGTGGAGCTTAATGAAATCATGCTTACTGTATGTAATCGGAGTTTTTCTTCCGTTACCACCTTCCGCAGGACTTCTCGTAAGATTGGTGTTACTTCATTCTCCAACGGCGGTTTCGGACATATCGTCGTCGTTTTCATGAGGAGATTTTGTATATAAGGGCCAACAGCGCTGTGTTCCATTCCAGACCACATTTCTTCCTTGCCTTTAAGTAGGCTTCGTAAGGCGTCTGGATTTTCGATGTTGGATAACCGGACGATGTCGTCTATGGAAAGCAGAGGCGCTCTGAGCGCTTTCTCTACTTCCTTTTCTTCTTCAGCGCCAGACAACTCCTTATCGTCGTCCATAGCTTCGTCCTCTTCGATTTTGAGAGGTCCAAGTGGGTTTAGGTGCGATTCCCTTTCTTTCTCCAGAGCTAATTTGTAGACTTTATTCCGTAACGTCGATCTGGGTATGCCGTATATAACGGCGGCTCGGCGGGTACCTAGTTTTCCCGACTGTATATCCCTGAGGGCGGCTTGTAGCTCGTCTTCCGTGTACGTACGTCTACCTGCTACCGTTGGCATCCTAGGCTTCGCTCTAAAATCAGAACTGAAATTATAGTGACGTTAGAGTGTGTTCTGTGAATGGTAGGCATTGATATATACAAGATTGAAATCTAAGGAATCATCAATAACTATTTTCGTGAAAATGGAAAGCAAAAATAGAAACATGTATTGGCTGGTTAAGAGGAGGAAGGTACATAATCGTTGATAAGTTTAGGCGCTGAAATAATATTGCTTTGTATTACAGTAATAGAGCTTATGGTTTTTCATAAGTCTCTTTGCTATCAGTTCGCCGCAAAGGGATACCTTTGTGGCCATCTTCAGGCCGTATCTGTAAACTAGTAGAAAATTCTGAAAAAGATGAAATTAATGAATTTAACTAAGGTAACATAGGGATAAAATGTATACGGGAGGAAAACCAATTCGCCAATTAACCAACCATCCATTTAAGAAGAAAATCTTACACAAGCAAGAGCTGTATCTGTTTGCTAATAAAGCTACATTGTCAGATAAAATCATGGGAAGGCCATGGATTTGTAAGAAAGATTTCTTTGAAGAATAAACATATTTAAGCACTCTATGGATTGCCGGGAAACGTTTTATAGGATCAAAATATCTATCCTAAGATTAAAACTAGTAAGATAAACATTTGCTGCTATATTAATGTAAGTATAACTTTTTTAACTAAAGCATTCAGCAAAAAATTTTGAGATGTCATTTGGAAAACTAGCTAGCAAAAAATTAAAAAAGATAAATATAGGCCTTAACTTAGGAATGTAAGACCTTCAGTAGTAAATAGCCTATTTCAGTTCGATTAGAATAGAAGAAATAGTTAATTGATAGACAATCTATATCTTTCTTCACCGTGACCTATAATATCCACACTGAATGTTGCTCATTTTTTCGTCTCTATTGATTTGACCAGTGTTGAAGATGAACCCTAACAAGGCTTTTTGTCAGACTACGAAATGAAAGAAAGCATTAGCGATAGGGAAGAAGGGAACATTTATTGTGAACTTCGACTTTTTCAAGGCTGGTCGAAGAAATTTGATCGAATAGTTAGTTCTATGTGAAGTACGCGCACACCATTGAAATCACAATTACATCTGATGTAGCAAATAATTGTGGTTATGTCTGGAAAAGGCGGTAGATTTAGTTGATGGTAAGAAGTAGTGATAATGCTATTTAAGGAAGTAAGTCTACTGCTATTCTATTTTAAGTCCGCGCATAAAGATTGTACATAGTTGATTTTAAGTTCTTGGTACGTTCTATGTTATTAGGAGACTAATTCTACAAGAAAACGGGAAAGGAGCTGAGGAACAGGTGTATTTAATCAACACAAAATGTTGGATCCTTTTTAATGTAGTCTATTCATTGGTCTTATTGCCATTCTAATGTTTGCAAAAATTCTCACTTCAAATTCTTTGGAATCATTTCTATATTTTATCTTATATTCTCGATTGGATTTAAATTATTTTTAATGTTCAGCCTCTTTCATTTATTTAAACAAATGACAGCTTCTTCTTCAATTAAACATGGTTTAATTCAGCTGTTGACTAATTTAAAGCCTGATTTCTTTCTGGGTGTTTCTGGTATTGGAGCCCATTACGAATAATATAATGGCCAGCTTGATCAGTTGATCAGAGGCCATGGCATAAATGCTAACTTGAATCATAAAATTATTGTATTGGTTAAATAAGCCATTTTGGAGCTGCAGCATTTTTTTATTGTTGTTCTTTTTATATGACAAGTTAAATTGATATAAATGTCTTTGTCAAAAAACTGCGAAAACTCGGATTCAGAAGATTAAGTTTAATTTGTCATCACACAGTATTCTTTTGCATTTTCCAACACTTGCAACATAGTCATACGGTGAAAAACATCAAATAATTTGTGTCATTATTTAAGTGGTTGTAATATGTACCTTGCGTGTGTATCCATCATTTAATAAATCTTACAACTTCGTGCGTTAAATTATCTCAACGATGTAGGAATTATATGGAAGAAATCTAAACGTATGCGCTGTATCATTATTAATTGCTGTTCTATAATAAGTATTTAGGAATTAATGTCAATGGATTTCTCGTATTCACGCACATATACGCGAAAAATTATAAACCAGGACAAGGGCGCTGCGAGACAAGATAATGCAATATAAAATAGCATCTTATAAACATTCAATTTATAAAGTATAATCTCCTCTCGATCCTATATTGAACACATTAGCCTCAAAATTTCTGCAAAGTGGCACATCATCTGCTAGCAGTCAATTCTTTAATAGTCGCGATAATTAGTTTTCTCAATGGCAGATGTTGCTTATGTGTTTCGGTATTTGCTCGTTCAAAATAATGAAATACATTTGGAAAGTTACTGTATACCTCGTTTTTAGGCAATCCTTTTGGTGTCGAATTCCTGTCTAAGGAGGAAGAGTGAAAGGTGTTTGTACCGCGTTTGCTCGCGTAAAATCTAACAATCTAGTAGATGATGATTTAAATTTAAACTACGACCACCTACTAGTTTTAAAATGAGGGAATTGTACAATAACTGTTTGATATAGCTTTCGTACCCACCAACGCGTATCTTCACCAAATAGATATATTTACTTATATACGTACACGACTACGACGAAATTAATATTAATTTAAAAGATTGTTATGTAGCGAATCTTTTCTAACAGAGCTAATTGCAACTACATATATATGTAAGTATTCAGAACGTCAAGGAAAAAATATACACTTTAATAGCATAGTTCCTCATCCTTCCACAAAACTTGAATTACAAAAGTATTCTCATCGAGGAAAATACGCATGTATACATGTGAATTGCTTTACGCACAATTTAATCGCGAAATTGTACATTTCTCTTCTTGGCCGTACGGAAAAGTACGTTTTAATATCGCCTGCCTTGTTTCATATGTATTTTTAAATTAATGCCAGTAATGGGAGTTAATGATCCAAAATCTAAAGTATTCTCCGCATTTCCTAAAGTGTAACGTGCAGGTGGGTAATTTACCGCTTTCAAAAGTTCCTTGTGGTATTGTAAAAAATGTCCTAAATTGAAATGGACATTTAGTGTATGTCCATGATTTACTATTTGATTTTTTTATTGTAAATTAAAGGTTACTACGAAAAGAATATGAGTTGACGGGTTTCTATTGGAGCTAACAAGATAGGCAAAGTAATAAGGTATCGTAATCGTTCGCCATTAAAGTGTTATATAACTTCCTTTTACCTAATGATAGCTTCGCATCTTGTATTAATTTTTGTTATTTCTTAGAGAGGCTAATTGTTTTTATAGCATTGCTTTAATCACTATCTTTCCCTGATTAATTTGATGTATTACTTATAATCAATGTAGCAGTTTATTTTTTGAGTACCAACAAATCATATGAATTATTATGACTGATAAGGTGGTAATTGCGTTCTAATTATCAAGATCGGTACTATCGCGTAACCCCACAAAAATTAATCAATTATATGAGCTTGGACTCATTTCTTGAAGTGAGCTTTTAGGAAGATTGTAATTTTTTATTATGGTGATGGACACATCCTTGAAGAAGTAAGGTTTGACATTGTTGGAACCATTAAGACATCGTTTCTGAATTGGTGTTGTTCTACGCTAGTTCAGGTCTGAATTACTAGAGCAACATCAAGTCATATGATAGTTTCCAGCTTAGATTTCGACTGTAGCTATAATCGCCCCTGAATGCTGTAGGAATCTTCACTGTGCCACGCACACCTCTGCGATTGTCTCCAGGAAATGGAATAAAGACCCTCAACGACAACTTCAGTTAAACAGTTGCTGAAATCTACTTCAACTAACGACTTCAACTGATCTTTTGAACTTCGTGACAGGAATTCTAAATACAGCTAGTGAAGATGGCCCGTTTTACTAATTACAAGTCTAATACCCCAACTCCATGTATGAATACTTAAACAGTGCTTAAACAATCAGAGCTCATGCGTCTCATACGCTTTATGAACGTCCTGTAACTGAGTACCTGCGTTAGCTACAATATCCAACCAATTGAAGAAGTATTCAAGAAGTGGTTATTGGTTTTGAAACCATCATAGGGAGAAACGGCTCACTCTCTCCCATTAACTTGTATTTTAAATCATGTTGATTTTTGTAACTGATAATATTGTAAGATTTTGGCGGACAAATTTGAAAATTTGGATAAGTACTAAGTTTAGTTAAGTTTGGATAAGTACAATGTTTTTAGATTGTACTTATTATGGCTGATGGGATTATAGAAGTCATAGAGTTAGCATCCATTTACATAATACCTAATTAGGCTCTGTGTCAGGTTTCGTTCCATTGTGAGGTGCTGCTCGATTCCAAGAACTTGTTTTTATCAAGTTTTGTTTCAAACTTAGTAAATCCTCTAATCAAACTTCAGTAAGGCTAGGAGAAAGTTTTCAAAAACATTCTCTAAACAGAAAGAAAAGGTTTGAATGATACGTTACTTCGCAGACAGAGAGAAGTTATTTCGAGGATGATCATCGTTAATAACATTCTTCTGGGAGTGAAATGGACGCACATGTTAACATAATTACTGTGTGCTATCTTTGCGACGTTATTTACAAAAATTATTGAAAGAGAATGTACGACAATGGAGGTCCTACATTGTGGAAAAGCTAAAACTAGTTTGTTACCTTATAACAGCGTATGTGCTTTTAGCCAAAAACTAAGTGGGCACCATCCATATATCATTGCTATTTGCCAGATTTAGTATCCTCTGACTTTGATTTATTCTCGAAGTGAAAACGCAAAAGTATAACAGACCACCACTTTGTTTGTGACTCATTTTTTTTTTGTTGGACACCGCTAGTTCGTTGTATCAATAGGCACGGAGATAGTTTTGAAGAAGATTTGAGGTATTAGTGGTTTGGATAAATAAAAAAATACTTGACTTACAATTTGTTAGGAAAACATTGTGATACAGCTTCGTAGTGAACTTAGTGTGGTTCAAGTATTAGATCGAGTTTTAAAGAATATTTTCAAAGATTCTTTTGTGCGTACATATTTTACTGGATGTTTTGTAGCTCATAATACAATATAATGTTTACTTCAGTGATAAAATTCGCATAGAATTAAGTTAGTGAACCTTTTAGAAGTGTAAAAATAAATTACCTTTACCTACCAATAGCTTTTAATACAAAATATATTCGATGTCAGTTTGATATTAATATTTTCGGTTATACTGAACTAAATGAACTTGAATTATTTTCTACTAAATTAGCGATAACTGTTACAAGCAAATAACTTAATCCACTACAATAATGCGAACATATTTATGATACGCCTGTAATAAAAATTATGTTTGCCATTGTTGAACAGTTCATTCACATTTGCTGATTTCAAAACTACTTGCCTGTATTTTTACTGGAGTTTTTCAAATTTTGTACTTTTAACTTTGTAAACGTCAAGCGCACAAAAGCATACCTACTCTTAATTAAACCGGAAAAAAAAATCAAAAAATAAAGGAAGCACACATACTACAAACGACACAAAAAAGCCAATGAAAAAGTGCACTTACACATCATGATGCAAGTTGATAACACAATATAATCATACCGCTCACGGGGAAAAATGCACACTCGAAACCGTTTTTTTTTGCGCGGAGAGCTCCGTTCACAAACACAGACAGCCAAACAACGTTGATACAGATATAAAAAACAAATAGACCATATGCAATGCATATAAATGTGAGTGACCTTTTCCAGTTGCATATATTGCTCTGTCCGATACGAGAAAAAGTCTTAAATAATTGTATTGATCGGCTAGTGCTTCATTTATCGCGAAATTTTCTGAAAAAGTGATTCACTAGTAGACACTGTATAAATATGCGCGTATTTATTATAGAATAGTTTTTAATTCTTTTCTGATAAAATTAGAATGTGTAAAATTATGAATACAATTAATCGATAGCAACGTTCTCTTTTTTTAAACATAATGATTTCATAGCTTAAAGATTTGTAATCAAAAATTTAGTTATCGAATTCTATAAGAATTATATTCGTTGATATTGAAACAATCTCAACTCCTTTATAAACGAATTGGAACAAGAACGATAAATGTTCCGTTGGCTTTGACTTCCTTAGGTTCGATTGCTTGTTTTCCTTGAAACTAAAGTTTTAGAAATACCATACGCCTTCTCTATTAGATTTTTGTACATGTACACACCCAAATGTAACCGCCCATTATTTTCAATTTCAATTAATTATACACCTTAACGCTTATTTAACTGGTTGAGAAATTGATTTTATTATTTATGACTTCTCTTATTGCTTTACTTCAGAAGTTACGGAAAAATACAATTGTAATTAAACTAGGTATTTCTATTTATGGTACTTTATACTTCTTTACGTGAGAAATAAAAATAGATGGAGCATCTAAGTTATACAAGTTTCCGAATTCGGAATTATATTTGAGTTTTGTATTAAATCCATATGCTCAAAAACATAGTATGAGAATTCTCTATCTGTTTTGTGTTTATGTATTTTTATACTTCATTATGTACCTTTTACCTTATTTGATGGATACTTGATACTGACACCAGACTCGTACACCATAACAAATAAAGAAAAGTTAGAACATAATGCGTTAATAGTGTTTTATATGAGCATCTTTCTTGATGCTAGTAAGTCCCTTCTTATGATATTAGTGACAGTCATTTCTAGCGTATGATAATTTTAGTTTTAACTCAGAAACGTGATTATCAGGTGCATGGGACTGATCTATTATAAAATGACACAAGTACTGGGTGTGAAGTAATAACTCTCGTTAGCGGGTGAGGAAAGAGGGGAGGCAATCTTTTTACCTCTCCCAAAACACAACCAGCGGAGAAATACGAATAACCACGTCCAGGAATTTCTATTTCATTTATGTTTCTGGAAGGTTCATAGTACTTACATGATCATTATTTTCCGGTCATACGATTCGAATTCATCATTCTTGATAAAGTAGGTAACTGGAGCATCCACTTTGTTGGAACCTACGCTAGTTTTATTATCGGTTCCAGGAGTAGATTAGTGAAAGAAGATGGTACAATATTCCTATTCTTACCGCTTTGATTCAAGTGTATGGTTTGAGCTCTCCCACGTATACATCTGGTTGCTTTGATGCGGTGTGGATGATGGGGTCGAAGTTTGATATCGTGTGTCATATTTTCTATACATATGATACGATATGATAGAATTTATGGCTTTTCTACAATTCCACTCATTGCAACATCTTTTTTTATTTCGCCATTTCAATGTCCTCCGCTTTTACTTGAAGGTTGTAGTATGTTCATGTGTCTCCAATGTAATTGAATGCATTTTCTCTTCAGTCCTATGGATCCAATACAGTCAGTTACTGTTACTGTTACCACGTTTTTCCAGTTCATCTGAGAGGTTAATGCTACTGTAATAATTGCCAAAAGATAGGCACTATGCCTTATCAAGAAGTGAGTGTGTTCCTTTCCACTATATACAGTACAATGTTTTGTAGAGTACGCTCTCGTCTTTGAACAATATCCTTTGGAATTTGTTCTTTTTGAACTCAAAAAGATTCCAGATATGGTGTTTGATCAATTGTAATCTTCGTTCTTCATCAATATTTCTCTGCCTTTCTAGGTGATCCTATCTCTTGTGGTACTGTTTGTGTAGTCACTATTATGTGTATCCATTGGCGTAGCTGTTCTGAAGTTTATACTAAACTTTATTCCCTTGTTTACGATGCCAATCACATTGCTATTGACTGCCATCTTAATCTCATTGCTGGGTGAATTACTGTTTTTGCTAGTATCCATTGCTTTAGTTGATCTATTATGGTTCTTTATTAAAAACTTCAGTTTTCTTCCGTATTACTGTTTAATGATTGTTCTCTCTTTGGCACCTTCGTAGTAAAGTTGATTGTATGTCTTCGTGGTCCTATACAGGGTGTCCGCGATATACAAAGCATGCTTTTAAGGGATGATAGCTACAACGATTTAGAAACAAAAACATATAATACACCTCTATCTGTAAGCGACGCAAACTCTACAGCGGTAGCCGATCAGTGCAGGATTTACCTGACGATTACAGGCGTGTGTTCTTGCAAATAGGCAACACATCGATCCTTTCCTGTAATACATTTTCTCCTGTCTCTTAAAAAGGTCTTTTTTAGGACCACCAATTTATCACAAATAAAAGAAAAGAACTCAATTTTGTAGTAGCCTTTACGAAAGAGCTTAAAGCGCCCTAGCATAATTGCACTACTCTTAAATTTTCATTTACCGGTCGAAAGCTGCTATTAAACACGCCCTTTTCACTCTAACTTCAACATAACATCGATTTTATTGCCATAACATTATTAAAAAAAACGCAAAGGTAACTTTATTTTTAAAACGTATGGCCACTGACTTCGTACGATACAATGGTCTAATGTAGTTCAAGGTCGTATTAACATATGATATTGGGCTTGCATCTGTGCTTCTAGTGAATACGTGTATAGTATGGTGTAAGAGAAATGACACCACGCTTCAATTTCAAAGTATTAAATAATTCGTTTTCATCGTTGTTTTCAGTTATTTTCAACTCTAAATTTTTGATATGGTTTTTTGGTTATTTAAGACGCAATATGGATGAGTTTTCTTGTACAGTTTGACCAAATAAGGTTTTTTAGAAATAATTTTTTTTTCGCTTACAGATAGACCCAAGGTGTATTATATGTTTTTGTTTCTAAATCGTTGTAGCTATCATCCCTTAAAAGCATGCTTTGTATATCGGGGACACCCTGTATACTGATGGTCATGTTTTTGATTCTTCGTTCTATGCACTAATCGCATTATTTGAATTTGATTTTTCTGCGTTTTGCGTTCCACAATAACATCACCATCTGCTGCTTGGAAATCAGTCTAGCTCAAACACTTACAACTGAAGACTTAATCCGTACGTCTTTTGGAATGATGTTATGAAAAAATCCCTAGGTGATCAAAATGGATTAAAATATAAATTCGCATTGGCAAATTGTTGTTAGAAGTGAGATTTTAAACAAATCCTCTTTTGAAGTTCTCCAATATTAAAGACAATTTCGACACTATTGCGTACCTACCTATTCATAACATCCTTGAATCAATTCAATTTCACATTCTCGTTATAGGAAATTATATAAATACCGACAAATATTATCGAGTACGCACAATACGTGGTTTATCCATGCGTACAATCGCTATATTTCGTGGTTTGATTATAATAATAGGCATTGTAAAAGTTTAGCTTACAAGTTCCAGGTCAATGTATGTTTGCAATATAAACGCACAGATTGCATTTCGGTGTTTTGTACTTCGTAAATGCGCACATGGTAAGTTCAGGCATGTGCATATAAAACAAATAATTTTATCGGTCAAGCCCGGTCCCTTATCGGTCTTTCAGGTCTCCAGACGGTGATACAAATCAAATATTATAAAGTTTTAATTTTCTTCATAATTTTTAAATCCTTTCTCAACTGTACAAGTCGTATAATGTATAGAGCTTATCGTGCTCCTTCATTTATACGGATATACTTACATACATATGTACGTTTATACTGTAATAACTACTGCAAGTAGATTGCGAAAGCATTTTGTTTTCGCGTTAACTACTCGACTGAAATTGATGTCTTTTTTTGTTATTTTAAGAGTAAAAATGAGGTTATTCCTTATCAGAATCTCTGCCGTGTCAATAGACTTTTTATTTGCACTTTTTAATAGCCGTCATGTATGTATTGTGTTAAAAAATAGATTGCATTATGTACACCCGTGGGGATAACTTAAACAAATATATTGCAGTTGTATTCATTGGAGAGTAGGTATGTGCTTCAAATAGAAACCTAATTTGTGGAACTAAAAGTCAACACAATACGTAGATAGTTCTTAGAAAAAGATAAAAACAATATTATTTTGCAAAACTTTTTTCTTTAATCTAATCTTCTTTTAGCTGAATGCACTTTTTCTAACGTTTTTCTAAAATTTTCAAGTCTTCGGAATAGTAGGACCTCCAAAGGTTTTCCAAATAGAAAGCTCTTTGGGCGATGACTTCCTCATTCGATGTGTATCGATTTCTACCAATCTATTTTGTTTTAAATTTAATAATTCTTTGTATTTATGTCACTAGCTACACTATCCTTATTACAGGACAACGCCGAATCTCTATCGGACGTCTCGTCACACGATTTTCTAACAAAACGGACCAAAATCACGAAATACTCATTGCAATACTCGTTGCAAATTCCAATTGGGACAAAAATGTAAAAATTGCAATTTCCAATTCTTCAAACTAAGTTTGATTGTAAAATTGATGACTATGTAACACAAATTTTCACCCAATTGCTGAAATCGCATTTATTCCCGCGTGGTTAACTCCATAAATGTATGACTGAACGATATATGTACATATAATACATACGATCGGTTGCCATAAAAATTATCCGTTTTTAGATTGTCTGACAGTACTGTGAAATCACGTTTGAGATTAGTTTCATTTATAACAACCATGAATTTGTTATCTCTTGTTTGTCGTCGGTCCGTGCACCTTCATTTTTAATTTCCGCCGCCGATAATATGTTCTTCGTCTTTTACGCAAATAAATTGGTCTTTGTCGAAAGTTTTGTGATTCTCTCTCCCACCGTTGCAAGGCCAGTCGGGCACTTTACGTATGACGCGGTGATGAGGTTGAGATATATAATTGCTTGTAGATAAGTCTAAAGAATGTTATAAATTAAGTTTACGTATCTCTTTTCTGTCGATGTTCCTAGAATTAATAATAATATGAAAGAGTGTGCTTTATTAGTAATTAATCTTTTAATTTGTTGGTTTTATTCTGTAGTTTGTTTGTATAATGGACAACATGATATGGACTTTTCACAATTTATAGATAGTAATTTCCTAAACAACTTGCTGTAGGAATTAGAAAGGGGAATGTTCAATATTACATATGTCTCGTATAATACAAATTGAGGTAAATATTTTATGACAATAGTGTTTGATTTTATGAGATAGACGACATATGTTTATGTCCATTGATAATATCCACCTTTCAGTACAAAACACCATAATTAACATTGAAAACTTAAAGGTACTGAATGCATGAGTAAAACAATGAAAGATGAATGTCTTTGAGTTGAAATTATTCCTATTTTACGAGTTGGTGGGGTTTTGTAAATCCATTTTGGACTTAGGTTTTTTATAGAACACGTTGCATACTAGTTTTCTGCGTGGAAGACAAACCATTTTCGATATAAAATCAATTTTTTGAAACTACGTTGAATACTCTCTATGATGGAGTCTAAACCTCATAATTCAGGAGAAATGTGCTTAAAAGTGAAGAAATGCTGACGTTTTTAAATACAAAATGGGTTTTCCTTGTTTTCCAAAGTTATATTCACAATAATTATCAGCTTGTATTCGGGACAAGAGCAATTATAACTTCAGAGAACCTCGTACTTTCCTAAGGCTGGGCGAAAACATCGTTTGACTTTCCAAACTTAAAGCAAGTAGTCCGGCCTGCCCACTCGGTTTGTGCACTATGAAGATTTCAGAGACATAATCCTGGTCTGCAGCTGTTAACTATTTCTTACGCTACATTCCCTCCAGGTCCTCACAATCCTGGATCAGGGGATTCTCGAATTGAGAATCTATTCCTACAGTGTACAGCAAATCACTTCTTGACGCCACTTAGTTTGAATACCAAAAACCTCAGCACACTCAGCAATAGGCCTTAGAAATTAAATTAAATAAATAACTAGTAGGATTTGTGAAAGTATCGACAAAGTGTCGCATACTCCACGTCATATGTGGTATCGATTCTTCAATATCTCAGCTAAGATAAACATCGCTACCAAAAAAGTAGTAAAAATAGTAATACATCAATAAACATCTATGCTACACGCTATTTCTTTACTGCTCTTTTGCATGTTTCTACAAGTACATATAGTAATCTGGCTGCATTGACGAATTTAAATTCTCTTGGTAGCATTTGTTCATCCTAGAGGTGTCGTGGTAGAAGCGTTCGTCATGATCATCGCTTACAATTGGTACAGTTTCCAGGGAAAACACAGTGTGAGAATACAATATATGTATATATAAGCGTCTACAGGCCTTTAGGCTCATTGCTTGATTATTTGTTTCCATTGTTCCCTATTCTTTGCTTTCTCTCGCCAGTTAAAAATTCCTTTCTCCTGTAAATCCTTTTCCACCGCTTGTAACCACCTCGTTTTCGGACAGCTCTATTTACTAAAGATCTTAAAAGCAAAATTTTCTTCACTATTCGGTGGTCCCCTCATCTTTGCACATGACCCAACCATCTTATACGTTGGGCTCTAACAAATTGGGTTACTGTTGCTTCTCCATACAGCTGCATTACTTTGTGGTTACTTCTCCGTTCCAAGTGGTCGTCTACCTTTCGTCTAAGTATCTTCCGTTCCCAGACCTCCAACATTTCTAGTGAGAATATAATAAAATATCTATATTTTTAGTGAGCTTTTTCTCAAAATATGACACCATATTGAGCACCAGCTTTCTGCACATCTCATCTTTGTAATCTTCGAAAAAAATAGCTGCCACCACCCTGCAAGGATTCCAAGCTCCTCTTCTATGCTACGTAGTACACCATCAAAGTTTGCATCATTGACAAGCTGGAAAATTTGTGGACTCACGAATATATGATATTCTGTTACAGTTTTGAAAAAAAATTATAGGGAAAGCTTGTAATATGATTGCATCGTGGATTATACGTTGTTTGAACCTCTGTCTCTACTGTTTCACTTACAATCGAAGCAGCAGCAATTTGTATATTCAATATGTGCCATAAATATCCCATGTTTATAGCCTTAAGAATAGCATTGTTGATACAATCCTATCCTTAAATATTTGTCGGTAGCCCAAACACTGTTCATTTAGTTTTTTTTTTAACAAACGCTACTGAATAAGACATTTATGATTTAAGTTTAAGATTTTCCCACAAAAAGTTTAGTCGTATGTTAGGTCACTGCAGAAGCGACTTTGTTATCCGTTTTTTCGATGTAGACAAATATTGATCTCTTGATAAACTTTTTTAATATTTTCATGATACTCTACCAAAAAAGTACATGGCAACAATGGTTAGGAGTCATTTGCCGTGAAAAAGTATTATTCAAAATAGACTGCGAATTAACTTTGGTGTTTGGGGTTGCACCAATTTCAGTTTGTTCTTTACGTTACAGTTTTTAGTATTTTGAATGAGAAAGCAGTACTCATTGTTAGTTAGAGTAGTTAGTTTCTAAAATATTAACGATGTTTATTGCTAATTGCTTAGGGAGAGTCTGTAATTCCATCAATTCAAAAATTGATGTATAACTAGGTGAAAAATATTTCCGTAAAATTTTAATAGTATGCATAGTGATTACTCAACCAGTATGATTTTACCAAACTCTTTGTACCTCTATTAGAAAATTTTTGTTGCGTGGCAGATATCCGCGCAGCTCTTTAATAAAATTATTAATAGTAATTATTAAAGTATGATGTGTTCAAAGCAAAATCATACCAACCAGATAACAGTCGCCTCATTTGACAAAGCTCCGAAGTTCGGAGGAACGATATCAGCGTGACGGGCGAAATGGTGACGGCAAAGTACTATGAACTGCTAGAC
Source organism: Popillia japonica (assembly GCA_004785975.1). NCBI lineage: Eukaryota > Metazoa > Arthropoda > Insecta > Coleoptera > Scarabaeidae > Popillia > Popillia japonica. The sequence goes on along the minus strand of SMLS01047557.1, from coordinate 3,129 downwards.
TTGAACCGTCTCGTTCTAAAATTGTTATGCGAGCGTGCATATCTGTGCGAGTATTTTATACACATAAATGCATATTTCCGTAGAATGGCAAAAAAGCATGTTCTTCGGCCAGTCTTGCCTCCCAACACAAGTTAAATGAACTCCTACGTATAACAAACCCGCTTCCTAATCTCGAAAGAGGTCAAGCGTAGAGCGATGTGCGTTTAAAAACAATATTAATGCACACGCACACTTAGTGAAATGCACTTTTACGACTCTGTGCTCCTTTTTGTTCTCACACACAATGCGAATGGAAATGAAGGAATAATTATACGGCTAATCCTCTCTATTGCAACATAGTTTTGGATTTTGTAGATTGATATGTGCGTAATGTGTCAGAAAATAACATGTATCAACCAACGTATAACGTTCTTCTATGATAAGTATGTCCAATTACAAATAATTAAATTTCATTGGGCACTAAAATTAAATCAATATTAAAACATGAATGAAAATATGCTGTTGGAAGTAAGATTTTGTACTCTACGCGATGTTGCAATATGTTGGTTATTAAAACAACTTTAGGTACCATTGATATTAGTTTTTTCAACTTTTAAACTGGTTTTTAAAGTAAAAGTGTATGTGCCGTTTAAATTGCCAAACTGAAATTTATGCTTTCATAACAGTGTCATCTTGGGTGGATAATATATGGACATTTATTAAAAATTGATATACATACTTAGGTTGACTAAATTTAAGCGTAGTTTTCATCTTTTGAAGTTAATATTCGGCTACCTGGTAAATAATGGTAATAATGCCAAGGGTTCATTTACTCGTTTTCGCATTTCTGCAGAATATTGGCGAACTAAATGTATTCCTCAGATATGGTAGTTGTGTTTTCTAGTGAAATTTGCTTGTTAAGTTCTTTTATGTATTATTTTCTCCAGCGCCTGAAGTGCTAACCATTATAAGACATACATTTTACTGTCCATTTCGCTCCAGTTCTTCTATTGCCATCTTTGATGTTAATTGGGCATTTTAGGAATTTAGCGACTTTCTTATCGTACTATACTTTGCAAACAAGAACTGGTTGAGCAGTAAAATATCAGGAAATTTGCTGTATTTGTTCATGGAAATTTATTGTTATTTGTTATTTACTTTTTACCTAACGTTGTATAAGAAAAAAGCACCTATAGAAAAGAACTCAGAGACAAGAAAGGGAAGATCAAAATATCCCTCCGAGAGATTCCTGATCCTGATCTGAGATACACCAAGGTATTCTGTGGAAACATTAATAAGTAAACAGCTTATGAAGAAATAGGAACAAACTACGTGTTCTTGTGGACTTTCTTACAGGGCACTGTCTCCGTAGGAAATACATAACAAGAATATATCTGAAACAGAATAGTGACAGCGGAAGATCAAACTGCACCGCAATCACAGAAATTCGTACCAACCATCTCGGCAAAGTTGTCATAGACGAGGAAGAAATACTCTCTTTGAAACCATCATAGCTACTACAGTTTATTAAAGGCGAAAAGAAGTACTGGCTGTACTCGTTAAGTTCAAAAAGAATGAGGATTTGGGTATGGCAGCCAAAATATTTATTTTTGGGTGCCATACCCAAATCCTCACCCTTGTTGAACTTTATTAAAGGCTTTAAACTGGATAGGAGGCAAATTCTATAGATCATGTAGGGGAGCACTGTAGACCACCAGTTCACAGTGAAACATCACTCTTAAACCTAATTTCTAAACTCCAATTCTGCATAAGAAAATTCAGCCTTGTCAAGTTGTTTGTTAATAAATAGAATGCTTCACGAAGGGCTTGATATGCTGAATACATTGGATCCACAGTTTTGTTGCCAAAGGCATACATAATTATAAAAACCACAAAATCGAGATTCTCAACCTCAAATAATTTGTTGGCAAGCAGAGCGGAGCATATCACGAGAGTGTTCTGCAAAGTGTTATGCAGTTAGGTTGTTGCTTTTTTGTGTACTTTAATAACTATCCATTATGGTAACGTATCTGAGTAGCAACTGATTGTGAGTCATTTTGGAGAAAAACTAATATCGAAGATTTGACTTTTTTCTTAACTGAATTTGATAATAAAATTACAGTTTTCAACAATGTATGATTCAAGAAAATTAAGTTATCTTTGTTTAAATTCTTTCGAGATTTGGACCGTGTTAAAGAATGTCACCTGTGTTGCATATCCGTTGAAATTATTTTATGGCATTACAGATGCTGAATGCGTGCCTGCCTACCTATAGTGCTTTTAATAATTAATCAATTTACTCCACAATACAGTACCAGAATATGGTTTCTTCAAATTAGCTGCACCAGTGAAACGAATTGGCATTATATATGTGTCACATAATCGGCTTTTTCTAATCTTTTTGATTTCCATAGATCTCTTGCTGCCACTATTGATCATGCTATTGTTTTTAGAAGAGAATTCAAGACTACACTTTGTTCACCGATCGCTTTGTAACTAGCTTGCTGTTGCGCTTTTGTGGTTATGCTGAATTTCTTTGATAATTACATATCTGAACATGTTTGATTACAGCTTTCTGCAGATATACCATCAAGGATTGATTGAAGTTACGACTGCTCATATTACCCAGTTCAAGCAATTATTAGTAAATAAGTTGATTTTTACGTGATTTTAATACCACTTGGGCTGACTATTGTGCATTGTCAGACAGTATACTTTGCTACTGATATAATCTTTCACACCATTGTCCTGTCCAATAATTCATATCTAGGATATCAACATGAAACTAGATCAGTAACTACGACAAACTGAACACTGAAATATCTGTACGATTTTTTGTAATCTCATATTGACGATTACAAGTTCGCAAATCGAATCTATTTGAATCTTAAATTTACTTAGGAAAAAAGAAAACAAGCAGACACTTGTCATAGGCGCTTATGGAATATTGTAGAAACCACTCTCCTAGCGAGAGCAATAAAGTATCCACAGACATTGGAAGCTGCTAATATTATACCGTTGCCTAAAACTAATTCACCGCCAATATTTTTCGCCTCCGCTGCTAAAGGTCTTCAAGAAAAAATTACTGTAATTTTATTTTTGCTACTCCCAAGCAAAGTTGCATCAATTTGGAGAATAATAGTCACCCAA
>ML216014.1:1256-14343 GCA_004785975.1 Popillia japonica | reverse complement strand
ATAATAATAATAATAATAATAATAATAATAATAATAATAATAATAATAATAATAATAATAATAATAATAATAATAATAATATAATAATAATAATAATATATTAATAATAATAATATATTGAAGTTATTTAACAATTTTATAACCACAAATGATTTGGAAGGAATAAATGTATTGGCATACACCGAAGATCCATTACATCATGACCACCCTCCGTTTATAACAATGAGCTCGCCCAGCCTGAGTTAGTTGCAGTGGTATTATGTTGTCACCAATAGTTTCATTTACATTAGGACCCATAACCCTCATACTTACAACAATCCGTGACAGACGTCGCGGATGTTCAGGCAGTGCAGACACACTGCGTGAACATCGTTGCAGACCAGGTTCATCCGTTCATGACAACAGTACTTGCGGCGGGGCATGGTCTTTACCAACAGAATAATATATAAGGGTCGAATCGTCATGAAGTGGTTCGGGGAACATTTCAGTGAAGGAGAATTGTAGGACTAGTTAGTAGGTGCTTGGTACCAAATACCTCAGACTACCTATAAGTATCTTGTGGAGTCCATGCCACGTACCCTGCCAGCAGTTTTGAGAACTAAAGGTGGTCCTACATTTTATTAGCAAAGAGGCTTAGCGTAATGGCTCTTGATTCTATGTGCTAATGGATCTAAATCAATATCCGCTCATTACAGAGGCGCAAGAAATTGCCATACAACACGTATAAGTATTTTGTTAGTTTTCAAACAGATTGTAGACATCTGGAAAAAGTGTTAGTTGTGGATAATCAAAAAGGAATGGGGTTGGTGGGCAATATTATTGAATTGCATAAACATGATTCTTGTAATAGGAAGGATTCATATGACGTTTTAACGAAATCCTATAAAAACTCACGGGCTTGTTTAGAAAATACATTGACGAAGGCAACAAATGTCAAGAAATTTGTATTGATCTAAGATTGTTTTGAAGCTCGTGCTCAAACTCTATGACAATTTGCTTTACAGGATGATTGGAACAGAAATTGCTTTTTTCGAAGAAGTGGAGTTCTAAATATCAATAAAAAATGAGATCATTTAATTTCATAGTTCTTGGGATTCAATTTTAACTTTTGCGCCCAATTTATGCAATTGTCGACAGATTTTGGCAATGGTCTCGATGCGAAATACAAAATCTAAAGTGCGCCGCGAATTGACGAAGTTCGAGAACCACTGCTTTGTGCCATGTAATTCAAACCAGTCACGCTTCCTACCATATACTGTACACATTGATTGCTACAAAGCGCGAATCATCATCAATCGGTCTCTAACGCCGACGATTATTAGATACGATCTCCGAGTTAATCCCATCGGAACACCTTCCACTATATATGTGCGTCATGTCTATGTCTATGTATGTATTTACCGTAGCGAAGCAAAATCTCTAACTCGCTCTCTCTAATTAACAATTTATATAAGAGATGACGCTCCTAGCTGGTAGCTAAGTCTACGCCGCTGGAGATCTATGTATGTATGTATAATGCGTGGTAGGTAAGCTGCGTACGTGCGAAATGATGTGATTCCCCCGTAATAATGTCGGTGCCTTTTCCAAAAAGGAAGTGAGGGTTTGCGGCGCGGCGCCTAGTTCACTATTAATTAATGTTTATTCGTGCTTGGGAAGCATATATAGTTACTAGTTACGACTTTCCTGGTTAATTTACGCTCGTAATAAAGATCAGTATTTATTATTATGATGATAATTTGGCCATAGATGGCGAAACCGCTTTTGGAAGTAGACACCATAATAAGTAACCTTTCCAATTACGCTTGCGTTTTCGTTTACTCCTTTAATCCGTTAAATATAGTTAAACTAAAAATTTCACTGAAATGTATCGACAATGTATGAAATATAACAAATATTTCAAAGCATTATGTTCATACAAGATAAACATTGTCAGAAAATATGTATATTTTAAAATTACTGCTGGAACATTGATGGAACTTAAGAAGAATTTGATTTTTGTTACATGGAACTATAAAGAAAAATATACAAAAAGATAATGTAGTACATACATAGTTTAAAAGCCCAATTCATTTACTAGCGCTCACATTATTCGTCGCCAACATAATACATACAAGGAATAAATGTAATTAAGTGAAATAACATTAATTTGCATTACGATTACAGTATAAATTTACATAACATAAATAAAGCATGTTTCAATGTACAATACAACAGGGATATTATAGCGGATTATTACATTGGTTAATTAGTGCTACTGTACACATTAGAGTGAGTCTGCATTCACAGCATAATTATAAGGGCAGATTATTATGTGTAATGCCTCTTTAATCGGCCGCGTATGCTCTCTAACAGTGTGCATATAATGATACAGTTATGAAAATGATCTAACTTGTGTTTAAAAGTAACTGGTGTAAAACACACTTATTATATATTATTTTTTATGTGAAGAGTTTCTTGGAATGGAATGGAAACGAATGATATATTGTGTCAATTAAATCAAAGGAAAAAATGAGAACTATAAAATCTTTATAATTAGAGCACCTTGATCATCATCCTCTCTGGACTTCTGTCCTGTCTTCCCAATGTTTGTTTTCCTTTGTGTTTACCTCCATTTCGTCAGTTTGAAACAGAAGTGAGTAATTTGTTCAACTTGATTTTTTGGGATCAAAATGATTACTAGTAGTGACTTGTGGAACATTACAAAAATATATAAGTTTAGTTTTACAGTGAAACCTGTGAATAGCGGCCACTAGACAAATCAAAATTGTTGGCCGTTATTCAAAGGTGGCCGCAAAAGACAGGTGATGGATATGACTCACGCCAAATTCAAAGCAAATATTGTCACATGATAGCTATTATTTTTCTTTTAGAAATAAAATTTATTTGGGTATTATTTTAAATGATTTTATTTAAACTTAAAATAGAAAATACAGAGACACATACATAACTAAACTAAATGTGTATACATTTTGTTTTGCGTTTATTGGTAATTTATGTATAAGTACCTATACGTTTACAGAGATTGCTTTTATTGTTTGACAAAAAATGCTTCAATTTTTGTTTGTTTTAAATTTTTTGACTTAGATTTATACATTTCACTTTCACATTTGTGTAAAATTTTTGAAATGTCTATAACTATGTCACCATTATTGGTACACAGGAAGTACCTCCGTATTTCTCTTAATTTTTCGCACACTTCACCCACAAAGTTGATTTTGGATCTTCAAACTCTTCTATCTCATTGTTAGCGGAATCATAATCACTATTGCATAGTTCTTCAACAATTTCTGCTATATTAAAATCAAGATTCTCTGTAGGTTCATCATTGTCAATGGAAGCAAACTCGTGTAAACTTGCCATTGCACTGCCGACTTTTGGAAATAGCTCAGCAATGTGTATTTCGTCCTCCTCGCAAAAATCTTCATTAGATTGAACTACTTCTGCGAATCCAGCTTTGGAAAAACAGTTTGTAATGGTAGATCGAGAAACCTGTTTCCATGCGGCTGCAATCCATATTGGCGCACTTGTTAGATTTATGCTCTTTTCCGAATCTTCATAGTCACAATCACTCTCAACGAACGTTAATAGTCTTTTGATCAAAAAACTGCGCTATATCATCTTAGAATTGTGAATTATGCCTTGATCTAACGGCTGACAATACGACGTAGTGTTTGGAGGCAAAAAAATCAATTTGACATTTTCTAGCGAAGCTTTAGGATGTGAAGTTGCATTATCCAGATATAGAAGCACCTTTCGATTTTGTTTCTTCATTTTCATATCAAACTGATACAGACATTTTGTCATGAGATCTGATGTCATCTAAGCCTTTTTGTTATGTACCCACTCTAAAGGTAATTTGTCGATATGATTTTCCGCAAAACACCGAGGATTTTTACTTTTTCCATAACTAAAGGGGTTTTTTTGTCGCCTTGCATATTTACACAGAATAAAATAGTTAACCGTTATTTTGCTAATTTTTTGCCATTACATTATCGTACTTTAATGCAAAAGTTTTATTTGGCATGGCACGATAATACAGACCTATTTCGTCAACATTAAATATATCCTTCGGGTAATAATCCTCTAAAATTAATGGTAATTTAGATTTCCATGCCTCTACATCTTCCAAATTTACATTAGCGGACTCATCACAAATTGATTTAAAAATGATATTGTGCCTTCGACAAAAACATTCCAACCAACCATTTGAAGCAGCAAAATTCTCGATGTTTAAATTTCTTGCTGTCTCTAGCACCTTTTGTTTAATCAATGATCCACATATGGGAACGTTTTTATTTCTAGCCATGCAGAACCACTTATACACAACTTGATCAGCTTGATCACTGCTACTCCACCCATTTTAGGGGATTTCCGTTTCTGATTCAAATTAATACCTTCTTCATACTTACATCCTTTTAATATCACTTTTGATTTTTAGGATATCGTTAATTTGAGTTTTTCCAACTCCGAATTTTTCGGCTAACTTCCGTGAACTTTAATTATACTTTTCACTTTCCTCGATAATATCAATTTTGTCTTTCAGTGACGAACGTTTTCTTTTTAGCGACATATTCAAACACTTCACGAACACAACGATAAACTTAAGCTGATCGAATGAACAGGCGTTTTTGGAAACTGCTACAATCGGCTGCTGTTGTAAAACAATTCCATCGTGTTTCCGTATATAATAAAATGCTGTGATCAACAAGATTAAAAGTTTTAAATAAGTCAATAGAAAGTCCCACACAGTGATAACTGTGATCTAGGCTCGTATAAATTTGAAACTATTAAAGTAATAATTAAACAAACAAACACTGAAATACATAACTGCCGAACGAGAGGACACACACACACATAAGAACGAAAAAACACAGAATGAAAAAATGTGTAATACAACCGAAGATACGACAAGAGATTACAACCTGTTACCAACAAGAATAAGAAAAATGGACCACCCAAACTTTCATAGAGAAATCAAGAAGAGGATGTTGGAAATATAAATGAAATGAGAGGGAACCTGAGCTACAATTAGTGACGGGAAAAAGGAGAACACCACAAGAGAGTCCTCAATGCCACTCATGCGGGAAACTGGAGAGAATCTAGAACTTGCAATGAGGCAGAGAACCGAAAGGAAGATGCCATGTATGTACACTAGATGTGTATTATGTGTATGCGTGTATGTATGTACTATCGAGGGCAAATATAATGAATCAGACTTCAAGCGACAGGACCTTCTGCAGGTATTCGATACATTTGACTACTCGCACTGGGCGACTGTAATTGGAATTAGAGACGAATACCAGGTAAATTTCAGGTAGAAAGATTCGCAAGAAATGTAAAGCGATATATTATAATTTCGTTTACAACAGTTGCATTTACTCTTTATATTAAGAAATAATGCTAACTAGAATTCTTAACTAGATTTCGTAAGCACAAGCTGTTTCTTTGGCAAAAGTAAATATTGTTTGCTTATATGGATTACATATATGGATAAAACATGTCTGTTTTACACAATGCTTTTTAATATACTAAGAAGATTCTATTTATTGTTTCCGATGCCTTATTAAGAAACGATTTAAATGAAGTTTAAAGAAATTTATATTTTTTTATATTTACGCAATCCCACAATAATGAATTTAGTTTTAATTTATTAAAAGATAGGTACAATATATTTTTCTAACCATTATGTGGATAGATAAGCACAGTTCAGATACTTTTCTACTTTTAGGTCGCTTCAAACACTACTTATTAATTCGATTAAAGATCATTTCTTCCAGAACCTCTATAATTTATTAGGTATTCGTTACAACTTCGTCATTGGAAGAAATTGACATTTAATTCGTGTGAAATAATTATAATCTATTTTTGCTTGTATTACTATATCTATTTTTATAATTGGATATTATTTTTACTAACTTGTTTCGCAACGTGTTTTGTATATGTGGTTCTACTGAACTTTGAATATTATACTCTACATTACAAATTAATTCGTCTAATGAAATATTATTATCTACTAAACATTTTGGGGCTAAAGTTATATAACTTATAATATAATAGATTACAAACCTCTTAGTTATGTTGTAAAATTAGCGAGTTTCCAAGTACATCTGGATTAATTAGTTTTTGATTTAACATTATAATTAATTTAGTTCAGAAGTGTTAATTATAATGTTTTGTGTTATAATACTATTACTCTGTTTAAATTCTTAATCTCTTTAAATTACTGTAAGTGCAGTAATTATTGAAACGATTAAAACTTCATAAGAAAAGTAATGGTGGAGATGTTTGTATATACATATATTGTATACCTCTAAGACATACTTATTCTATAGTTTGCGTTCAATTAAAACAATTTCTAATTTTATAATTTTTGTAATTATTATTTAAAGAATATTTTGCACCATAAAATAATGACTAATTTATCATAACCTTTTTTGCCTTTTATTAATTTGTCTACGTTCTACCTAAATTCAGTATCATCATATTCATTTCCAATATATTCATAATGCGCTAGTTTAAATTCTTTTAAATGCTCGCTACCCTTTGGCCTGCGGCTATACGGCTTATTGCAGTTGCCCGTAATAGACGCGATTTATTGCAGTTTGGTGCATTACATTTGCTCTCGATAGTACATACATGTTATTTTCTTTTTTTAAATAAAAAAAAATTCTTAGCACGTTCAGATTTTTGTGGCAGAGAAGAATTTTTTACATTTTCGAATATGGTGGTATTTTCTTTAATTATTGACCACACAGCTTTGAATTTGTTGTGTGAGGATTTAACAAAATATTCATTACATTCAAGTGGCTTTTGGTACAAAAAATGTTTGTAAATTTTATCATACTTTTTGAATGAATTCAAAAGTAGGATGCTACACCACATATGAAGGCTCCAATGGCTCCCGCAAGAGGCCATTTATAGCCTGTTAAGAGTAGGAACGGTTCAGAGATGCATTGGGTGTGATGCAAGACAGTTCGAACATTGAAGGATGCATTAGTTGTATTTCAAAATCGGTCCTTTTGTTCTTATTGTGCTCTTGTGCGCTTTTTTTTCATTTTTTTTTTAAGCTAATATACTTTCCTTATTTAAAATTCATTAAATGACGAAGTGTTGTCATTGAAAGAAGAAAAATAAATAGGTACCGGTGTAATAGCGTTTTTTATTATATGGTAACTAAATTTTCTTTCTTATAATAATTTCTTCTAATAATTTATTGTACCAATTACAAAAAAATGTCATGTCATGTCATGTCAATGTCACCTAGTCCAGATAATGGACCGCTGATCTACCACATTGACCCTGTACAAACAAATAATACTATGCTGTTAACACGAGATCGTCATTAGCCAGAAAGATGCAGCCATACGCAAAACTCTAAAGAACATATAATATACTACAAATACTTCAGAAACTTACTCATAAATAATTATTATTACACCTAAACCCGCAAACTGATAATACCTTTAACCATCTGTCCACTCCATTATACAGTCTAACAATGTTATAAGAAAGTCCTCTTTCGAAAATTGCAGTTTTGCGAACTGATGGAGTAAGGAGGCCCTTGAATCGAACATTCAAGTGTTGACAACAGTTTTTATGGTAAAAAACAAGACAGTGCAGCCTGCGCCGTTTTGCCATATATATTAACCTGTTACAACGATTCTGCATTAGTTGTATTCTACGCGAAATCAGTGCATCCGTGCAATGGTGATAAACAACATCTATATCTACATAATTAAATTGTGAAAGCACCAGCGAATCAGCTAATAATATTTTAGTTTTCATAATCAAGAATGACTTTGCGCTGTATAATAGTTTAAATACTGCAAACGTTTTGCGTATGATAGCAGCTGTATATTCCATGAATCTGAGATTACAATCGATCTGCAACCCCAGATTTCTTTTAGAATCAATGATAGGTAGGTATAGCCTGTTTGGCAATCTTGATGTTGAGTCCATTAATAATTGCTTGTCGGTGGCTGGTTCTGCACAATAGTATAACTGATGACTTTTCGGAATTGATTATCGTTGATGTATATCGAGATACCATTTTCACCAACTTATTTACATATCATTTCACTACATTTTTATGAAAAAAAAGTCATATTATTGCATTTAATTTTTTAGAAAATATTTTCAATTTTCTGTTATCACATCAAAAAGCGTGCTCTAGCGGCATCACTAAGAATTAGACATATAATAGGTAAGATGCGTTTGATGGAACAATAAATGCTTTTTTCAAGGGAACCAAGTTCGAGCAAAGCTTAGCTTTAAAAGTCACATATTTTCTGGTAACATTTTCTGGGTGGATTTAAGTGAAAAATCTCTTTAAAGGTTTAAGATGGCAGTTACGCCTCCTGGCGACTATCTTGGAAATCTGACAATATGTTCTTCTATTGGTCTTCTTTTGACCACTTTAGTAATGTATTTAGTCTCTCGGAAAAATAATTTCTGAGATACAGCCATTTGCATTCTTATCTGGACACCCCTAACATATGTTCAGCCATAACTAGTATTACTTGTTCGTAAATATAAATCCTGAATACCTAGAAAATCTTTAATAAGCGTTTTCAAATTTTGATCAATCATGTTTTCCTAACTGAATAGTGGCAAACTAGATGCCATGAATCACAAACAATTTTTGTGACATCTATGCTCTTCTCAAATGCAGCTTTAATGAGGTCAGATATTAAAGAATATGTAAAATTATAAGTTAATTCCTTAGTGTTTACTTCAAGGTTACCGACAAACAGAAGATAATTACTTGATCAAATGCATGCAACATCCAACTACATAATACAATAATTCAAGAAATAAACCGACCCACAGTAAATAAATTAGATTGTTGGGAATACTGCAAGCGATGATGATTTTTGCAACAAGTTCTGTCACATAGATAAATATTGATTACTGTGGACTGAATGAATCTTTCCGTCATACTTTTTTGTGTGCGATGTACTAGTTTATGGAATAGGAAAAAGCCAAACACTGTTTTTTTTTGCTATGACGAGGCAACATATTATCAGCATGTTAGCCCTCTCTATCTGTTCTAGGTTTTTAACAATCTTAACCGAAAGAGGTGAGAAATATGGGAACTAAAAGAGTAGAGCTAACCACAGTTTGTTTCATTATCGAATATTGGTATATCTGCAGTAACATATAGATCAACTTTTGTAATAATTCAAAATCAATTGAAAAATTCGGAATAATGTTAAACAACGAGTTCATTGTTGTGCCATGGTATAATAACTAATTAATATATACCTGTTATTGAGACCGAAACGAAAATTGTTTTTGCGAATAATAATAAATTCATTGAAACTATTTGAAAATAATACTAGTTCTAGGAAATAATTGTTATTTCCATTTTCAATTCCTGCAAAACAATCTGTCATCTATAAATTATGTGCAATATGCGAAATGTTTATAACTAAAATAAACGCCGTAATAATTAATCTGTACATAGCCTACGTAATTACTAAATTTAATTTTTAGAAATAAGCACACCTAATCAACACTTTTTTGATTAGCTAGTCTGTCTGTTTAATGCTTACACAGTTGTGCATGCCATTACTAGGTAGATTTCTCAGAAAATTATAACAACATACGAATACCACTGTAATATCTTTCACGATACATAATGTAATAGATCAAATCGAAAAGTACTGCAATAAAAGATACGATTGTTTCCACTATTTACCAGAAATCGTTGTGTTACCATTTAGTATTGTTTAAGGATTAAGCTGAGCGAGTACGACATGCTGCTGTTTGAGAATGACTCTTACTGTGCACTCCTAGATATTGCAGGCAATACGCTGCAGTAACAGACGCAGTTTTTGTTACAAGTTTCCTTTCTTGCTGTTGATTATATATTTTGACCATGCACCAGACTGCATCTACCTTCTTTTGGTACAGGTTTTGTTGCTACTCGCCCGGTGCAAAGAGAGCAAAACTTCTCCTAGACTTAATTTTATCTTGTGGACCTAGGACTGGCCACCACTTCTTCGATTTTTTAAGTGATTCTTCAAGTCAAGACTTAGCCAGGAAATATTTTAGTGTAACTTTCATAGAAACGATAGAGAAAGCATTTTGCGCTAATTAACCAATTTGTTTTAAAAGTTATTCAATTCACTTACCGCTTTGGATTTTTTCAAGTTAAGTCCAATAAATTTAGCTGAGCTTTTATCTAAGTAGTTACTTCTTGAATTTTTACTACAAGCAACACAATTCTTTACTTAAGAAGTAATAACCATATTTAATTTAACCATTCCTTTATTAAATGTATAAAAAATTCTTTTAAAGAAACTACCATCTCACATGTAATATTCCATAAGAATATTTGCTAATACGCTAATTAATTCATTTTTCTTCTCTATTGCTTTATCTCGAAGCTTGCGGCAGGTACTTTGCGTCGGTATTCGTGCTTCTCCTGCGAGAGTCTTTAATAAAATAAAGAATAATCGTGCTAGCCGTAAAGACGACGGATAAAAACGCGGTTACACCCTGCCAGTCGACTACTCGCGCCCAGCCCATAGTTCTTCATTAGCTAATATCGTTTGTGCGGTGTTAAAATGAAATATTGCTGGCGATATGAGATTGCGAAACTGCCGTGGAAGTAGATGATTTTCGAGTCTCATTATGCAGCTCGCCGTCCCAGCTCCATAGTGGCTTAACTTGTCACACACTTTTATAACTGCCACGTTGGCAACCTTTCGTTCCAGCGCGAAAATCCCCGTGATGTATGACTTCTGTTGCCTCTGCCAGTATTATATACTGTATAGATATACCGATGTTTATTTACAACACGAATTTAATTACGCGGATATTAAACGAGATATATTGAAATAAATTACCTCCATTCCGTTTTTGTTTTCTTTAGCCTACGCTGCGTTCTTGCGATAACGATTAAAAGGAGGCAGTGAGTGGAAGCTTCCTGACTGAAATGTGTACAAATTTTCTTTCATGGCTAATAATTTCCCGGCAATTTCTTCACTCTTTACGTGCTGTAAATATTAATACTCCCTGCGAATTGCCAAATTTCCTTATATTGGAAAAAATTCTCTTGTAATTTTTTGAGCAAACTTAAAATGTATTTTAATCATGCACGAAGACCACTTCATAATAAAATAAGTTTTGCTCTAACATCTTTGAGATTTAATTGGTTATATAGGCGTAATCCTTGACAATTCGCGTTTTTCTGTTAAATTTTATACACGTTCTGCTCAGTACGTGCCTCAGTACCTACAAATGCACTGATGTAGGTTATATGCATGGATTTTAATTGAAATATTCATGTTTCCTCAAAAATTGGAAGGAGATTTCTTCAACATAACTATTTCTTAGAATATCTAGAATGTATTAATTAATTATAATTAGCCCTCTAGCTCTTTGTTCCTGAAACAGTTTAATAGGAAAAAACACATGTTAGATTGGAGGTAAGCATGGCTGACCATCCATTGTGAAGAAGTTGCACAAAGAAGAATCAAAAATTTAACATATATGTAAATTTAAGGTTTTTCATTAATAGCAAGTACTCAACTTTACCACACATAGTGAGCAGTTAAAAAATGTGTAGCAAATTTTAATAGTCCCGCATTGTCACAAAGTTGATGATTTGATATCCATTTCTCGTTCTTATCTACTCATATTGTAGTACTCTGTATAATATTCCTGGAGTTAAGCTATTATGGAGCTATGGAAAAACTGCTGGAAAAATATATTAGGGAAACCTCACTACTACAGATGCCATTACACCCTAATCAACATGCTTACCAGTCAGGAAAATTATGTGATAGTGCGCTACACCTACTTGTATCACGAGCAGAAGCATCTATCAACAATCAGGAGATTGCCCTAGTAGCATTGCTAGACATAGAGGCAGTATTCGATAATACTTCCTTTAAATCGATGATAAGAGCCGCCAGCAATCGTGGTGTGGAAGACACTATCTGTAAGTGGATCAAGGCCATGCTGCGAAAGCAAAACTAGTACACTTTACGAAAAGAAGAAAGTAGGATGGCCTAAAACCACCGACACTTCATAACGAACCAGTACAATTCAGTGAAGGAACGAAGTTTTTAGGATGGGTCCTTGACTCGAAGTTAACATGGAATCAACATCTTGAACAGATGATAGACAAGTGCAAACGAGCACTAATGACCACCCGAAGGACAATTGGGAAAACATGGGGATTAGAACCAGGCATGATGCACTGGCTGTACACTGCAGTGGTAAGACCTATGCTAACTTACGGTTGCCTGATTTGGTGGACTAAAGTTACACAGAAGTAAGCGATTGCAAAACTCGCAAAGGTTCAGAGGTTAGCTTGCCTGTATATCACTGGTGCTGCAAAAAGCACACCAACAGCTGTTATGGAGACCATGCTAAACCTGCCCCCCTTGGACATTTACATAAGGGGGGAGGCAAGAATAGGAGCACATAGACTGAAATGCGGTGGAAACTGGAAAACCCAGAATACTTCGAGGCATGCCAGAATAACCACTGAGATAACAAACCCTATTTTTGAAATGGGCTGTGATACAATCCTCATATTTTAGATCCTCTTTATCGGGATGTCCACGGCAATTATCAAGAACCAATAAAGGTTTTTGATGCAATTTTTGTGCATTCAAAAACTTTTTGCCCGGCGGAACAAGATTTTTATGAAACCATTCGGTGAAAATTTTTTTAGTCATCTATCCCTTAGTCTGGTTTGTGTATAGACCAGGCAAATTTACATTCTTAAAAGCTCTAGGAGATTTTGATTTCCCAATGACGAGCATTTGCAGCTTTAGCCAATTTGCGGCCACGAGCACCAGCCTCGGTCATACGAATAAATGTCTTGTTTGGCAAAACACGCCAAAAGAAACCTGATCCGGGCTCAGTTCCAGTTTTTTTAAATTAATCAAATTTAATTAGGTACTAAATCAATAAACAACCAAATAATAAAAAACGCGAAATAGCTGCACTCAAATCCCAAAAAATATTTTTATTATTATTATTATTATTATTATTATTATTATTATTATTATTATTATTATTATTATTATTATTATTATTATTATTATTATTATTATTATTATTATTA
>SMLS01047540.1:0-12622 GCA_004785975.1 Popillia japonica | reverse complement strand
GTATTTGTATATGTTCGAATTTTTTAAGTTCCCTATTATATTTAAAATATATAAATAAGCGCATCGATTAGTGTTTAATATTTATATAGTACTGTTCTACGGAAATAGTACTGTTCCATCTCGGCATGCTTTAGTTGCGGATTCATATCCTCTTGATATAGCTTCTTTTACACAGGACGATGTTTTACATGCCATGAGAAGACTAAAAGAAACCAGGACCACTGGACATGATGGCCTACCTTCATTCTTTATTCGTAGTTGTGCATCTGTCTTGTGTAAGCCTCTCACAACTATTTTTAATGCTTCCGTTCAGACTTCCTGTTTTCCAGAGTTCTGGAAAATTGGAAGAATTACTCCTGTTTTTAAAAAGGGCACTCGCTCTAATTTGGAGAATTACAGACCGATCTGCATTCTTTCCAGTTGTGCACAAGTGTTTGAAATTCTATTATATGACAGATTATATGCTTGCATCAAACCTCAACTATCTGAATTCCAACATGGGTTAGTCACCAATAGATCTACCACAACTAACTTGGTTGAAGTCACTCAATTTATTAGTGAGTCGCTTGACAATAGACAGCAGGTTGATGTAATTTACACCGATTTTAGTAAAGCGTTTGACACAATCGATCATTCTGCATTAATACGCAAGTTATCTTCCATGGGTTTATCTCCTAATAATACCAAATTTTTTCAGTCTTATCTTAATAAGAGATTTTGCTACGTCCATTACAATGGTTTTCTGTCTTCTTTCTTTTTGGCTTCAACAGGAGTGCCACAAGTATCTAATCTAGGACCACTCTTGTTCAACATCTTCTTAAATGACCTTCTCAAAGCTTTAAACTGTAATATTTTAGCCTACGCGGATGACATCAAGATTTATCGCAATATCACTTCCGTATCGGATTGCTTAGTTTTACAAAATAATCTCAGCTTCATCAACCGGTGGTGCAGTGATAACAGCTTAATCTTGAATATTGACAAATGTGCTATAGTCTCGTACTCCAGAGTTAACAATCCTGTTATATTTCACTACAGTGTGTCGCAAACTCCTGTGCCTAGAGTTTCTAATTTCAGGGATCTCGGCGTACTTTTTGACTGCAATTTGTCTTTCACTGAGCATATAACTGAACTGTCGTCCTTGGCATCTAGAACTCTGTCTTTTCTCATCAGATCTTGCAAGCATTTCTCTAATCTGACTGCTCTGAAGGTTCTTTTTTATTCTCTTGTTCGCTCCAGGCTGGAGTATGCTTCAGTTGTGTGGTATCCTCATTACCATTTTCAAGAACTACTTTTGGAGAGGGTTCAAAAGCGCTTTCTTAAATATTTGTGTTACAAGATTGATGGTACATACCCTCTTCGTGGTACAGACTATGCTCAGTTACTCAGCAGGAATAATTTTCGTTCCTTATCTCAGCGAAGACAGGAAGCTAGCGGAAGATTTCTACTAAAACTAATCAACAACGAAATTGACTCAGCAACATTACTCTCTTCTGTCAGGATTAACATACCTCAATATAACATGAGATCTGTAGATCCGTTTTATGTTCCAAGAACTCGAACGAATATTATGTGTAAGGCCCCAATCACACATATGTGCAGGAATGCTAATAATTTATTTCCAGACCCATTTCATTAGGTAGCTTCTTTTTGTTTTTCTTTTTGTTTCTGGTTCCAGTATTAAATATATCTACAATTTACTTAATTTTTAGCTTTTTTTTTTTTTACTTACATACTTACATAGAATTTTTTTTTTTTTTAATTTCAGTCATATTTAGTTTATACAGTTTTACTTTTACTTAATTTTTTTAATATGATGTATTATTTTTGTAGCACTGTATTTTTTTTTTTTTTGTACTTACTCTCTTTTTTGTATAGCCTTTTTCTTTTTGTATGTCCTTTTAAGGGAATTGTACAATTCTGTTGGACAAATACACTATTATTATTATTATTATTATTATTATTATATATGTATTATTATCTTCATCCATTCTTTAATCTTTTAACCGGACACTCCTCTTAACCGGACAAAAAACCTGGAACCAATGATGTCCGTCTTGGAGACATTTTACTGTATACATATTTATGTGTAGTTATGTATGTTACCTAAAGTGTTTGAAATTTGCAATGTTATCTGTGTTTTCTTTATTGTAGGATTACTATCTTGGAAGCCCACTTGTATTAGACTGTCGATCCATTTTTACAAGCAAATAGTTAAGAAAAAAAACAGACTTTCTTGTTTAAACGTAGTAGAAACACAAAAAGATAATCGAAAAATTTAACGAATTATGTAGTTACTCAATCCAAAACCCAAATTCAAAACCAAATTTTGGGAGTGTAAACATGACCGGCAACAAACCAATCGTAAGTCTATATTTTGGCGGGCTATATTCAATTCACTCCCCTTATTAAAAAAAAAAAACAAAGTATAACACCAACACCGTTCCTTAAAACTTACGGCTGATGGAGCTCAAAAAAGCTAACGATATCACCATCATTAACATATTTTCTCTACAAATTGTGGAAGATTTAGAATTTTGGATGGGTCATATTTAACATCGCATCAGGTCAGATAGACGATGACCTCATGAGATGAATTATTCAATCAAAGGTTGGTTTGAAAAAGTAACTAACATAGAAGTAACGTAGAAAGTATCTTTGGTTGATTTATAAGGCAGCTTAGTTAGTTTATTTAGAAAACAGCCCGTTTGGATTTAAACTGATTTACTAGCAGCTTAGCTAGTGCATAATGTAGTAAATGCAATGTAGCAATGGTTTCGAAAGCAACCTAATTTGCTTGGGAATTTTCAAAATAGCTTAAATTTCCTGGGAATACACTAAAACAGCTTAGATGACTTAGAAAGCAGCTCAAATCACTGAGGGCTTAGCTTGTTAAAAAACCAACTTATATGCTTGGAGACTTGTTTTGGAAACAGCTTAAATGGTTGGTGCTTAGTTCATAAAACAGCTTATCTGGTTAAAGGCAAGTTTTTAAAACAATTTGGCTAGTTCTTAAATGGGTTTGAAAACAGCTTAATTAATTTTGATAACAGCATAACTAGTTTTGGGCTGGTTTTGAGAGCAATTTAGTAGCTTAGATCTTCTGAGGACAAGTTGTCAAAACAGCTTAGATTATTTAAAAAGCAACTGCACTAGTTCAGAAAGCAGTTTATCTGCTTGTGGACTTGTTTTCAAAGTAGGTTATCTGATTGAAATTTAATTTACAAAATAGCTTTTCTGCTTAAGGCAGGTTTTGAAACAACTTAGTTAGTTTAGATTACAACTTAACTAGTTTTGGGCTGGGTTTAAATGCAGGTTACTAGCTAGTTTTCTGGGGTAAATCGAACTTTATCTGGATGGGAACTGAGTTTGAAGACAACTTAGCTAGTTTGTGGGTAGTTTTTAAAGTATCTTTTTGGGTTGGTTTTGCAAGTAGTTCAGTTGATTTTTATTCACTTCTATACATCTCTATGCTAACTTTTGATGAACATCCAGGAATTTTCAAAAGAATGTATTTAATTCCTCAAATCACAAGTCATACTCATTTTCACTTGGCTCTTTCCTATCCTTTGCTTGAACTTTATCTGGTTGGGAGCTGATTTAGAAAGCAACTTAACCAGTTTAGCCTATTTTGATACCAACATTTTCTTCAGGTCCAGGTCACTTGTTTCAAATTTGTAACACTATAACAATTCACAATATAATTGGTGATTCACATCCTATGAATTCTTCTATGAACTTGTTCTTCATGACATAAAGAATTTGCGTTTTAAAGAAATTAAAACAAATTAGCTTATCCGTTTGAGAGCAATGTTTGAAAATAACTTAGCTAATTTTGAACTTTAAGTTGCTTTTGCTAGTTTAAATAGTATCTTATCGGACTGAAGATTGGCGTTCAAAGTAGCTTAGATCTTCTGAGGACTGGATTTCAAAAGAACCTCAATCGTTTAGAAAGCAGCTTATTTAGCGGACAGGTGATTTTGCCACCACTTTAGCTTATTTAGAAACCACTTTATCTGCTTGAGGTGTGGTTGTAAAAGAAGCTTACTTGGTTTTAAAAACAGTTTATCTGGCTGAGGGCTGGTTTAGAAAGCAGCTCATCTGCTTGGAAGAAAATTTTGAAAGAAAATTTGGAAATTTTGAACTGATTTTGAATAAGTTTGTGGATAGTTTTTACAGTATCTTTTTGGGCTGGCTTTGTAAGTAGTTTAGTTAATTTTTATTCACTTCTCTGCATCTTTATACTAGCTTTTGAACATGCAGGAATTTTCAAAAGAATGTTTTTAATTCCTTAATACTCATCTTCACATGTTTCTTCCGTTTCTTTTTCCTCTTTTTCCTTTTCTTTCTCTTCTTTAGTTGATATGCCTTTCAACTTGTTCCACGCACATCTTAATGTGACTGCCTTAACCAAGCTCCAAGCTTCCGCCAACATGTAACCGCAATCTTTCAAATTTTGTCCTTCGTCCTCTGCCTTAAAACCTGCCTTCTGTAATGGCGTTTCATGGTTTCGCTAACATATTGGTTCATTGGTTACAACAAGCTTGTGACGTTTGGAAGTGAAAAATTTGTTGTAAATTGACCATTCTCTCTTCAACATCAACAATTAAATGCACTTTTCCACTTTCTTTTCCAAGATATTTTTGGTGCCGTTTCACTTCAGGGATAGAAATTTCGTTGTACCACTCGGTAAACAAGGATGCAGCCAAGCAAGCCTTTTAGGGTTGGTTTTTATAAAAAAGGGAAGCTTTTCACATTTTTAAACGCTTTAAATCGGATCCGACATGGGGTTTCCCAAGGAACGTTTACCATCTTTTTTTTCTATTTTAGTTGAAACCAGCCCTAGTAGGTAAACTATGTCACTACGGGCTCAATCACTCTGAGGCCGTAGTCACATAGCTTATCTACTAGCCCTCAACCGGATAAGCTGTTTTCTAAACTAATAGCGTTTTCCTTTCGGCAATTTAGTGCGCACTAAAAATGTACTGGGTCAGTGCTGACTGTTCCTATCGGCCAAGCACTAGCTCCGTGCAAGAATTGTACGTTTTCCATTGGGAAAGTAGTGCAGTTTTACGTAGGAGTGACGATGCGTCTACGTCACTATATTTGACCTTGAGTGCAAAATCTGGACCTCTCGAAATTTACGGGTCCACTGCTAGTGCAACGTGAAGTTATTACATATAATTCATTCATGTTTATTATACTTTAAAATATACACAACATAATAATCAATCGGTTGTCGATATGGCCAAAAATATCGAAAATATTATGAAACTACTAGACTCTAGTTCGAGTGAAGATGAAGAATTATTAGAATTATTAAATTCTTCTTGATCTACTTCAGACGAGGAGCTAAATTATGAAAATAGGAAAAAGCCAAAAATTGAGACATATGTACAGGATGTTGTACATAATTTTACAGATGAAGAGGTAATTACACCTGGAACTTTATGTGTTATAATATCTAAGATTGAACAGATTAATTTTTAGTTTAAAAGGAATTTTAGAATATCGAGAAATACAGCCGAAACATTAATAAGTATGTTCGAAGGGCATGATATATTTTTAAGTTATTTTAATATGCACGCTGGAGGTAGAATAAGAATCACAGCAGAAGTACATATATTATCCTATATATGGTATGTGAAAAAGCATCATAGTGAATTATTAAAATATTGTAATTTTTCTTCCTTGAAGGTTTGCATGCAACAAAGTATGCCTACGAAATGTTGCAGAACGATTTAATGTAGGTATTTCTACTCTCCATAGAATGTTAGAAAGGGTAACAAGTTATATTATCTCCATCGCAAAAGATATCATTACATTTCCTGTCACAGAAGACACAAAAGCAGAAGCAGCTTTAAAATTTGCACAGGTTAGCTTATTATTTGATAAAAACCAGTTTACCGAAAGCCTGTACTGACTATTATTGCATTGTTGTAGAAGCAAGGTTTTCCTGATATTGTGGGAGTAATAGATGGAACGTATATCCCTATACTAACACCTGTAGGCAAATTAAAGTCTGTGTATTGCAATAGACATGACATACCCTCAATTACATTACAAGCAATTTGTGATGCCGGTAAGAAGTTTATTGATGTCTTCACAGGGGCCTCTGGCAAAATTCACGATGCCAGGGTCTTTAAACTATTCCCTATTAGGGACAAACTTCCTATTATATGTGGTGAGCGTTACCACATACTGGGAGACAGTGCGTACCCTCTAAGGGAGTATCTATTGACACCGTACAGAGATTATGGCAACCTGAATAACAGAGAACAAAATTTTAATAAGAAACTGTCAGGGACTAGAGTGTTAATAGAAAATGCCTTTGGCCTATTAAAATCTCGATTTAGGCAATTAATGAGGGTAGATTGGCATGAGCTAGACAAATCAAGTAAATTTATCATTGCCTGTTGTGTGCTGCACAACATTTGTATTGATGCAGGAGATTTAATAGAAATTGACGATATGGAACAACACGTATTGGGCAATGCTGTTGAGGAACCAGATGAGATGACATTGAGAATACGGGGCGAAGCTAAACGTGACAGAATAAGTGCTGCTATTTTATAAAATATTGCGAGTTTTATCACATTCACTTGCTTTTTAAAAGTAATTGTTTTTGAAAATGTTCTTTATAATACATTACATAAAAATTAATAAATTTTGTATGTAAACATGAAGTTTTATTAAATATATGTACATGCATGTGTATTTAAAAATATAAAGGATATGACAATAAAAGAATAATTTGGAATACATGTTAAGAACAATAAATGTTTAACAAAACTAGTTACTTCTTTGCAATAATAAATAAATACTTTATATATGTATATATGTACATAATTCAAGCAAGGATTTTTTTAAGTCTTCTTTAAAATATCTAAAAGCTCATCATGGCGTCGTTTTTTATCTTCTAATATTTTTCTAAGAAGAGCCAATCGTTCCTGATGACGTTTCTCTTTTTGCTCTTCTTTAAACTTTGCTATTTTTAATTGCATATTTTCCTTTGTTCTATCTCTTACTGTGTGCTTATTTGCAGTTTTTTGTTTAATTATACCACTTGCATCCCGTAAAACTTCTGGATCTATACTATCATCGATGTGAGCTATCTTATTTAGTTCTTCTTCATATGGCACTATCATCCTTGAATTACCAGTTTTGTTATTACAATCTATAGCATTTTTTTTTCGTTTAATTAATGTTTTATATCTGTTTTATGTCTGAGTAGGAGTTTTATTTGTATTGAAGTTTATATTTATTTCTTCACAAATCTTTTCCCACATTGCTTTTTTCGTTTTTAAAGTCTTAAAAGGACCAATACATTGCAAATATAGTTCATATTTATCTAATAAATATTTGGTCTCCTCGGTTTCCCACACATTTTCTAAAACAAGTAAGATTTGGTTTTTTCTTAATATCTTAGTTCCGTTACTGGTATACCTTTAAGGACTCCTGTATTACTATCTGAACTTGAAGGCTGGGGTTCAATTTCTGTATTTGAACATGATGGGCGAGGTTCAATTTCTGCAGGTAATAACAATTCGAACACTTTCATGCTGTGAATATGTATATGCAAATTATATGTAAATATTTAGAAATTATTAAATTTTTAAACATACTACTTTACGTTATCCTCAGATATCGATAATGACATTAATTGTTCATAATCTTCATCTATGAAATACGTTTTTGCGTATTGTATACAAAACATTTTGTCCGCTAGAAATGAATAATATTATAAATTCATTTTACCTAATAGTTTCTGGTGTATCTCCTCGTCTAATTCTACTTCGTAGGTAATATTATTTACTTTTATAAAGATTTTCATGCTTTTGCGATTAGTGACTGCAACACAGGAGAATTGACGAGAATGTACCGCACAATTTGGACAGATTTGCTACGATCAGCAATCGTTATACCAACATCACATTCGTTTGAAATTTTGAAAATAACGCGGGTTTTATATATAGAGCACGGATCGAGTGCAGAATCAATAATGACGTCAAATGACGCGGCACCAGGTTAGTGCAAAGTGCAGAACTAGTTCTCCCAAAGGAAAACGCTATAACTGATGATGTCATAGGTCTTCAGTTGTTCATCGTTTAGTTTCGCTAATGATAAACTTTTTGCAAACTTTCTTTTAATAATAATCAATAAAGAGAAATAAAGTAAACAAAACTGTTTAAATCGGGAACATCATGCTATCATACCTAATCGTTATAAAGGTTTTTTCGCGCTTATTTTTCAACAACCGATCGCAGGTTCCTGCCGTCCGTCCGTCCGTTTTGCCCACGTTATCGTGCTGCACGGCGGTAATGAATGCAAACGACCGAGTAATAAAGGAGCCAATTGCTTCGGCTTTCGCTTTGTAGTGAGCCGACAGCGAGCAAAACAGGAAACTTATTTACAACTACGGACGCGTACATCTGTTTCCAGTCTATTACGCTTCCACCATTTAATAAATCAACTAACTTCGCGTCGTCGAACAAACACCGTAATATATAATAAATGGAATCCGGCAAAATCCTATGATCTTCCGATATCCTGTGAGCGAATTTTTTGTTTCTTCTTTAGAACTTGTTTATCATTATCAATTCCCAGTTAGGTTTTTCGAAACTCAACTCACGCTTCTTTGTGTAGACGAAGCACTACGTGCTCGGACGATTTCTTTCTGGGGGCCACCGCTTCGGTCGACTGGAAGAACGTCTGCTTAATTAATACCAGATGTAATGACGTCGCTTATTTTCGTTTACGGCGTTCGTATCCCATAAAAAAATATGTTGGCGGTCCTCTACATCATAACCCGATGTAAATATATTTCAAAAAAAATAAGAAAAAACACGCCCATAATACTAAATTAACTCGATTAAGGACCCGAGTCCAACCGGTAAATTAAGATAATTTATTGGGAAATCATCTTTTTTTAGTTTCTTTGCGGAAATTTCGTATAGCGTACTCGAAGTACGATACAATTTTAAGCCCGAATAACATGCATAATCTACAATAAGTCCTTGTAATGATAACTTGTCAAGTCTAGTGGAGAGCAAATACCTGCATTGCTACAATATTCTATAAAAAGATTAGGAGGTTCAGAATAGCTTCTTTTGACAACACGATTTTTACATTTAATCTAGTATTTGTGTATAAGTAACCTTGTCTAATCGTTGCATTTATTCACCTATGCTATCTGTCAGTTTTATCGGTAAAATACTACTCGACTTAATGTCATATCTGTCGTGTTTTTTTAATTCCTTCTTTTCAAGATTTTGTGTTGTACTTTCGTGTACTAAATTATTAGATTAAACGTAATCTGCTAGATCTATGTCATCTCCAAAAAATGCAAGTTTTATTGCTCGTAAAATAGCATTCTTTTCTCCTCCTTAAAGGCCTCAAAGGGCTTGCCAATAATAATTCTGTTAGTAACCAAGACCAAGCAAAAACATCTAAATCCAAATTTTAGAATTGTGGCAACACCCCCACCACAAAATAAATCCTTCCAAATGATGGCCAATACATATTGATATATGAGGAGCACCCTCATATAACTGGGAAGATGTTCATGTATGCAGAAGACAACTGCTACTACCCAAGACAGACCACCACCCCAAATAAAAGTCACATTTCCCAAAAACGGTTCAGAAGAATAGAAAAGTGAAAGTAAACAAAAAATCCAAGGGGAGCAACCCATCCCTAAAGAAGGTATCAGAATTCAAACCACCAAGGGTTTAAAAAAATCCGTTATAAATAAGCCTAACAGTCCAAGAAAGATCACCAACGGAACTCAACATTGTTGTTTAATTTGATTTTTTTTTTAATTCTAAAAATTGTTTCAAGTGGTTCTGAACATTGTTTCAAAATTTTAGCCTTCTACCATGATTCATTCAAATAATTGAAAAAATTGGAAAATTCCATCCGTGTGAAGTTAGTCCAAAATTATTAATTAGTTCAAAATTAATTTTAAAAAATTATTGAACAAAAAAGACAATCTTCGACCAGCCCTCTTCCCTATTCCCTCCCGTTTCCAAATTAATTTTTTTTGAAATTGTAAAGAAAATATTGCCCCACACCCTACCGTCACTATTGTTATCATTAAAACTGCCAAAAGAGTGAGGGGTTGGTAATTTTTTAATTTTTTTCCAATAATTTCTTAAGCCCAAGCTAGTTAGAAAACTAAAAATCTGAAAAAATGTTCAGAACAATCTGGAACCACTGTCAAAATTGCGAATTTAAAATAAAGGAGGGGGGGGGGGCAGGAAAGCAAAATTGTTTATTTTCTTTCACAATTATTTTCTCAAAATATGGTAAAAAACCTCTGAGAAAAGAAGAATTCGTTTCAAAATTTTGAATTTAGAAAAAGAAAGTGTGAGAGAGAAAGGGATTAATTGTAAAAAATGTTTTTTTTTAAGTTTTTGCCGCAAATTTTTGCAAAATTCTAGAAAAATGTGGAACAAAACTTAAAGAATTTATAGCATCAAATTTTCAAATTTAGGAAATAATAGAGACAGAAGAGTGGCTGATTGAAACAATTTTTTTTTTTCGTTATTTGCGGATTGAAACATTTTGTCTGAAGATTTGGAAAAATGTCCAGATTAACTTAAAACAATAAAAAATTGCAAAAATATATCCTTTTTTGTTTTTTTTCGAGATTTTTTTATTTAGCAATTATTTTGCAAAAATAGGGTAAAAAAACTCTGACCAAAGAGGAATTCGTTTCAAAATTTTGAATTTAGAAAAAAAAAGGTGAGAGAGAAGAGGTTAAATGTAAAAAATGTTTTTTTTCTTAGTTTTTGCCACAAATTTTAGCAAAATTCTAGACAAATGTGGAACAAAGCTTAAAGAATTTATAGCATCAAATTTGCAAATTTAGGAAATAATAGGGACAGAGGAGTCGCTGATTGAAACAATTTTGTTTTCTTTATTTGCGAATTGAAAGATTTTGACAAATGTCTAGATTAACTTAAAACAAGAATCTGGAAAAATATATCCTTTTTTGTTTTTTTTCAAGATTTTTTACTTGGCATTTATTTTGCAAAAATAGGATAACAACTCTGAGCAAAGAAAAATTCGTTTCAAAATTTTGAATTTAAAAAAAGAAAAGGTGAGAGAGAAGGGGTTAGATGTAAAAAATGTTTTTTATTTACTTTTTACCACAAATTTTTGCAAAATTCTAGAAAAATGTGGAACAAAGCTTAAAGAATCTATAGCATCAAATTTTCAAATTTAGGAAATACATAATAGGGACAGAGGAGTGGCGAGTTATAATAATAAAAACCTGGAAAAATATCCGTTTTTGTTTTTTTTTTTCGAGATTTTTTTAATTTGCATTTATTTTGCAAAATTTAGGTAAAATATGAGACAACCATGGAACCAACCTGAAGAAACTTTCAAAATTTCAAATTAGAAAAAAAAAGGTTGTTTTCCTTTTTTACGACAAATATTATTTTGCAAAAATCGAAAAAACTGAAAACCTTAAATAAGCTCAAATTTAGGAGAGGAAGGGGCTGATGAAAAAATTGTGGTTGTCTGTGATTGGAAACATTTGCTCAAACATGTTCAGAATAATCTGAAACAACAAAAAAAACTGAAAGAATGTATCTCTTTTAGTTGGATTTTTTAACAATTTTTTTATTATAATATTATTTTGCGCATTTCTGTGGGGCAACCATAAAGAACCTGAAACAGGTTAAGTGCCTTTTTTACGACAAGTGTTTAAGAAAAGGAAATGGGCAGAGGAGAGGCTCACAATTTTTTTTTCTTTGTTTGTGATTGGAAACATTTGGTAACATGTTCAGAACAATCTCAAACAACAAAAAACTGAAACAATTTTTTTAATTCTATTTTTCCTAATTAATTCGGGAAAAATATGGGAGACCCATAAAGAACCTGAAAGAGGTTTCAAAATTTCCATGTGGGACAAACCTTAAACAACTTGGAATAGTTTCATAATTTCAAAGTTAGAAAAAGGAAGAGGCAGTGGACTGGCTCACTAAAAAAAGATTATTATTATTTTTCTGAATATTTAGGAAAATGTCCAGAACAATCCAAGCAACATGTGTCTTTTATAGTTTTTTTCAACAATTTTTTATTATTTTGCAAAATTCTAGAAAAATATGGAACAAACTTGAAAGAAAAAAAAATCACTTTTAAAATTTTGAACGTCAAAGAGGAGGGGGGCGCTGAGTAAAAAACTTATTTTTTCACTTTTTTGCAACATTTTTTTGGTATTACAAAATTCTGAAAAAAATAGGAACAAACCTTAGACAAGCAACAAAATGTGCCCTTTATAGTTTTTTTCAACAATTTTCTATTATTTTGCAAAATTCTGGAAAAATATGGAACAAACTTGAAAAAAAATAACTTAAAATTTTGAACGTCAAAAAGGAGGAGGTGAGGCCGAGCGAAAAACTTGTTATTTTTTCATTTTTTCCAACATTTTTTTAGTATTACAAATTTCTGAAAAAAATAGGGACAAACCTTAAACAAGCAATAAAATGTGTCTTTTATAGTTTTTTTCAATAATTTTTTATTATTTTGCAAAATTCTGGAAAAATACGGAACAAACTCTAAACAAAGAAAAATAACTTTTTTTTAAATTTTAAACGTCAAAAAGGAGGGG
>SMLS01047533.1:0-12929 GCA_004785975.1 Popillia japonica | reverse complement strand
ATCTATAGTGATGTGATCTGTGGCTAGAGTTACAACACAAAAAGTTTATAATTGACAGTTATTTTATATCTGGTCCAAAGTTAGATAATGGAAAATGGGTTCATTCCATTAATTAGTGCTTGCAGGATTGCCGACAACGATTTCCTAATCTACCAATTACGTATAAATTTCATGAAACAGGTGCAGTAACCCGTAAATCTGGTGGCGGAGCACCTAAAAAACGAACGGCAGCTTGCATAGAAGATATTCGATTAAGAATGGACAACTCACATAAAAAGTCTGTTGCAAAACTGTTGCATCAAGTTCAGCTGTCAGTGAGAAACATGCCTCGCCTTTTTAAAAAAGGATTTAAAGATGACGTTCTCGATAAATTCTTTTTTATCGATGAGACTTGGTTTCATCTTTCTGGGTATTTAAATAAGCAAAATATGAGATTTTGATCCCCAGAATATCCTACATGAGTTCGTAGAAACTCCACTACATCCACAAAAAAAGAAGTGTCTGGTTGGCAGTTTCAAGGATACGGAAAGGTTTTTTTCAATAAGACAATGCACCATCACACAAATCTCGATACAGAATCGCTTACTTGGAGGAATTTTTCGATAACAGAATTCTTTCAGATTATTTTATTTTTCCACATTTGAAGAATATCAATCTAAAGACCAGACATAATACAACCACAGAGCTTCGCAATACTAATACTATGTATTACGGATTGTTGTGCTGACATAACCTGAGAATACTTTCTAAATGATTTTGAGAATGTGAAGAACACTTTCAGCATCATCTTTAGTAATATTTTATTAGTATTTTCTCTAAAGTATTTTTTGTATTTTGATACACATCACGGTGGCATACGAAGCAACGAACTGTCAAAGTGACAGTAAAAAAATCATGGCCATCTCTAATTAGAAAGGTTTTTAAATGTTGTTGGTGGTACAAACATATTTGCATATCACTTAAAGTATGAGTCGTTTCATATAATCTCGACAGTACAGGTGACATTCGTTACACAAAAAGCGCACATCAGAGATATTGAATGTGCGCGCAAAGAAACATTAAACGACTTCACTCCGTTAGAATATGTAAAAATATAATCTTTTGAGTACTTTCCCGTGTTTATAACACAGCAACTCTATGTAGTCCGGCCATTTTTCATTTCTGCGACGTGGAATAAATTACCTGAAAATAAATGTTCTCCGTTATTAATATTTAATCTTCTTTCGATTGGAACGCTTGTTCTGTGGTGTTATGATATAAAATTTTTATGTCAGTTTTAATGCCCGCTTTCGTTAGAGGACTGCCTTTCACTTCTTATTCTACAACTCCGACGTTAAAAAATATTTCTGGAAGCTCCGCACGAAGCTGTGTAAAAGAAAATAATTGAATATGACGATATAACTGCTACTATAGGAGTATATTCTTAATTACATCGAGTAGCAGCTCTGTCACGGAACAACATCCGTTTGTGTCGTTAGTTTGATAAATTATAAAGTAATTGCACTAAAGCGATAGTGTATTAACCCAGCAACTGTACGTAGTATATCACGTTGTGGTTAGAGATCTTGGCGACAAATAAGGACAGTGACAAATTGCTGTATCGGCTTTGTATTCTTTCGTATATTCCGGTTCCGTAAGTTTGCGCTCCAGATACCGTAATCAAGTTACGGCGGAGCGTAAACTAAAACTTTCGCAAGTTTGCATATTCTCGATTACTCTCGTTCGTCGGCGCGATGGGATTGTTAAGTTTCTGCATGGAAATTTCGCATGTAAAATCTTACCCTAATTTCCCGGAATTTTTAATAGAGTTTGATTACTTTTACTCGGAAGAATAGTAATAAGTCCACACATCTGCAAACTGTAAACCCTTAAGATAGAATAGAAAGCACTATTATCCTGTGATTCCAGATTCTGGCTGGTCAAAATAAGCCCTTTAGCCGAAATCTGACATTTTTGTCGCATTCATCATGGTTAATAACATATATATTCAAAATTTCAGCGAAATCGGAGAAGTCGAGATTTTTTTCAAAAAACCCAAGGGGTATGTATGGGAAAAATGTGGATTTTTGACAATCTTCGAAAGACGTTCGATTTTATTCAAATTTAGAATATATATGTAATTGACCATGCTGAATACGATAAAAGTGTCAGATTTTCGCTAAAGGGATTTTTTTTGGTCAAAAAATATATAAATAGCACTTGGGCTCTCAAATTCTAGCTGTTATTTACTTATATATGGTTTGGGCAAAGAAAGCCCTTTCGGCCAAATCTGACGCTTTTGTTATGTTTGGATTTAGTCACTCTACCGTGTCCACAACATGGAAAAATAAAATTCTTCAAGCAAAAAACGAGGGGATATCTTCCAAAAAATTAAAGAATCCTAAATACGAAGATTTGGATCAAGCTATACTATTATGGTTTCACCGACAGCACCAGAATAATATGCCTATCTCGGGGTCGATCGTAAAAGCTGAAGAAGTTGGTTTAACTTCTTTCAAAGCATCAGAAGGATGGCTCGGAAAATTCAAGCAACGTCATAATATCAACTATGTGCTGATACAAATGTTGCTCAGGATTGGATTAATACAGTGTGGTCAAAATTGACAGAAAAATACACCCCAAGTGACATTTTCAATGATGATGAAGCAAGGATTTTCTATAAGTTGTTTCCAGATATTTAAAGGGGAAAAGTGTGTGGGAGGAAAGCTCTCCAAGGAACGTTTTACGGTGCTTGTAGCTGCTAATATGGATGGTACGGAAACAAAAGCTTATGGTAATAATAGGCAAAACAAAAAATCCGCGCAGTTTTAAGAACATCAAAAAATTGCCACTGACGTATAAAGCTAATAAATCAGCTTGGCTGACCAGTCAACTTATTGAGGAGGAAGTGCGAAAGTGGGATGCAGAATTAAAGGGACGAAAAGTTTTACTTCTTGTTGACAACTGCCCTGCCCACCCGTTTATACCAAACGTTCAAATCATAGAGTTGGCATTTCTTCCTCCAAATACGACTAGTTTCTTACAGCCAATGGACCAGAGTGTGATTAAAAGCCTCAAGGGTCACTACAGAAAGAAATTATTGATAGAGGTAGTCGAATCTGAGGGTAAAACTTCTGTTAATATACAGCAAGCAGTCAATTTTTTATCTAAAGCCTGGGAAAATGTGACATCCACAACTATACAGTACGCTCTTCGACATACTGCACTTTGTACCAATTCTACAAGTGATGAAGTGGAAACAGAACCTGAGTTTTATAGCGACGATGACCTTCCATTAACTGAGTGGATTCAACAGTTCAACATGGCAGGAAACGACTGCCTGCTTACAACGGCTTCACTCACAGATAAAGAAATTTTGGATTCAGTGAGAGAGACTGAGGATCAAGAACAAGGAGCATGAGCATGAGCCTGAGTCTTCGCCGAGCATTAAGGAAGCTTTGGAAGCAGCTAAATTATTGGATAAGTACTTCCTTTCTCATCAAGATGCCTCAATATCGCAAGATATAAATAAAATAAGTAAAAAAATACAACATTACCTACTGGTGCAGCAAAAGACGTCAGACAAAAATAACAGACTATACGCAATAGCCTTCAAATAAGGTTGTTTTTGTTAGTCTGAAATAAACTCTTTTAGTATGCATGCATAAAGGTTGCTTGGTAACCAATCGCAAGCGTTTAATAGTCCAGTGAAATGTCAGGAAATGTCAAATGACATATAGGTACATGTCACTCGATAATATATATTGTAATTATTGATTATTGATTTGAATTATTGTTTGGACTTTGCAGGTATTAAACTTAATTCAGCTTCAGCAGCTAGTTTTTGAATTTCTGTCGACATTATTAATACAACAATGATGTTTAATAATTAAGTGAAATGTCAAATCACATAATATAGAGACACATATCACTCGATAAAATGTATTGAAATTGTTGATTTGATTTCTTTTAGTTAAAATTATTGTTGCATTTATACTAAAAAAATATCGTTGACACAGTGCATAATTAGCTAACGTTACTCGTGCTTTAAAAGCTCGATTATGCACTAGTGTCATAATATACTATTATTTTTATAATTCTGATTTTTCTTCTCTCAATTTAACGACAACTCTCTATAACGCCATAAATGCACAGTCCTTTCAGTGTCGTTATATAGCGTTTACACTGTATATTTAAAATTTCAGCAAAATCGAAGATTTTTTAAAAAAATTGCAACGGGTATGTATGCAAAGAAGTGGATTTTTGACAATTTTCGAAAGGCATTCGATTTCGTTCAAATTTTGGATAAATATGTAATTGACCATGCTGCTGGATACGATTTTTTTGGCCAAAAAATATATAAATATGAGCTAAATGACAGCCAGTGCAGCCAACCGTAGATGCTACCGACACGACAGCTACATTAGCAAAAAATAAGTTTCTGCGGTAATATTTAGAGAGTTTATTACACCACGCAAGACATGCTTTGCGGCAAGTATAAAACTTCTTATTTTTAACGCTTTCAATATTAGATTACACTTCACGTTGTAAAATTTCAATTGAATTTTCAACTTCAATAAGGAATATTGATCATATTTCGTTGAATGCAACCGCCTTCCTAAGAGAGCGGTTTTGAGATGATTCTTCTTCCACTTGACAACTTATTTTCTCAATGTAATACAGAGTAATCAATCATCATAGGAATTTTCACACACACACAGTAATATAATAATACAAAACACGTTTCTTGCATCACGACAAATAGACGAAACGAAAAAAGAATTTGAATCTTAAAAAAAAGGAATATGCGCATACTGTGAGATATGTTACTTACATCTATCCTACGATCATATATTAAAATAATTTTCCCTTTAATAATTACCAAATTTTGTTAAATAAATTTTCTTGAATCCGGGCCTGATACGTGAGTACAATAAAAAAAAAGGACACTGCAAAAATTTCTAATAGACATAAACAGATATTTTTTATCTATTGAATGATATGTAAATAAACGCTTATTGTACTCTATGAATGCATTTGTTTACGCAGCAGCTTTACTGCTATGAATTGCACATGTGGTCTTTTCACAAACATTCTATTTATAACAAAATCATACAGTTACTACAGATTTTATTCATTTCGGCCGGTTTTTTTTTTTTTTCGTAGGAATCAGTGTTTTTTTTTGTTTTTTTCGTTACAGACACTTTCAATGTTAAAGTACAACGACATGTTATTACCTATGATCTGGTAGCTAATTAATAATTTATTATTTGAGATCACGTTCGTATTTAATAGTTTTTTTCTTTTCAAATAATTGGTGGTAGTCTTGAAGAGGACTGCTTGATGAGAAACAGGACAGTCTGATAGACGTTGGATTTTCTGTACGTAATACGGGTGCAGTAAAAGATTTTATCCTGTTTCTCCGTAGATTAAAATTATGTCCTTGTACTCAGTATTCGTATAACTTGCCATAATGTACCTACACAGAAAACAACCAATGACTCAACGTTCTGACTATGTTGCCCATCCATTTATGCGTTGCGCTCGAACAACAGGGCCGGACTGAGATTGAAATATATTATTTTCTCGTTACTAGGTGGACATAAAATATTCTTTTTTTTGGAATTTAGGTTTTCATTCCATTAGCTTTAACCTCTTTTATTTTCATAGATTATTCAGTAGACACCCTGTATGTATCTCAGATGTGTTACACCTATAAAAGAAAGAAATATTTTGATCCATCTTCGCTAATTAATTAAAACATAATCCGAATTCTACGAGAACAATACACCTAATAAGATTTACTTATTAATATCTACACCGGATTATTATGAAAATCCTCAGTGACAAGTTCTTATTGAACGTTGTACAATACACATCTTTCTAATTAACTGGGGCGCGTTCGTATTCCGTTCTACCTGAAAATCTAAAACGTAGTGCGGGTACGGTTGCGTAGCCGAAAATCAGAGAGCGAGAAGCTCGAGGCGGTTGTGTGGTAGTAGTCGTCCATTGTCGAAGGAAACCTCTTCTGTAATCGTTCGAAAGGTAACCCATCACAAAGGCGTACAATATGTAAACATCTTAAGGGAGAGATAGTGCGTTGTCGGTATATCTTATTTTATTCAAATCAAGCGAATAGGGTTCCCGCGAACAGGAAATTAAAATTCAACGCCTGCTGATTTGTATATTTCGATAAGTGTTGGCCTATTTTACATATGATTCTGTTTCGTAGCCGTTCAGACAATAGCGGAAACAAATCTCGGAAATATCATAACTTGGGAAAAGCGAATTTTGCTGATTTATCTTATTTTAATAATAAAAAGAAATACCTATTTAGGAAAAAGTAAACTGTGCGGCTCTGTATTGTGGACAGCCTGTATATATCAATATTGTAATAAATGCCGGATGACAGATATACACCAATGATTTACGTTTGGTAAACTAACCTTTGACAGGCACAATTTGTTTGTTACAATATACAAGAAAAAACTCAATTCAACGATATTGACGTTTATTACTACGTTTCGGTAGATTAAGTCAACATTATCAGGTTTAGAAACGAACTGTATAATCCAGCTACATTATACGGCCACTTGGTGAGTCATCCCTTCATCATGCAAGTTGCGGATGGACAAATATGTCTTGATCCCGCCATTGGAGAAGACCGAGGTCATTCTACCAAATCTTCAATGAATATTGGGACACGACCCACCACTTTCCTCGAAAAAATACTGAGGAAGACGAAATGAAAACCCAATCAATGGACGCAGCCAATCCAAGCTAACTACAAGCTCTGATTCTGAAGTAATGCTACCAGCTATTCCATAATGAAGTACGGAATTAATATTTGTCATTTTAGCACACAACAGTGTTGCCAACTTCTAAACGTCAGAGTAGGTAAACTATGCCGTTTCTGCGCCAGCCGGTTTTTTTGGGTTTTTTTAATCGCTAATTAGATCACTTTCTAATTAGGCTTTCTAATTAATGGAATTCTGCTTGGAATGTTGATATTTTGACCCTGAAATGGCTTCACTCACATTATTTAGGTTAAAAATCTATGAATTCTTTTCCGCAAATCAGACATGATTTTAACAGGTCTGATTTAATCAGCTCAGGTCTGTTCAGACCCGATTATCAGGTCTGATAATCAGGTCTAATAATCGAGTCTGATCAGACCTGATTTAATCAGACTTTGTTAAAATCATAACTGATTTGCGGAAAAGAATTCATAGATTTTTTACGTAAATAATGCGAGTGAACCCATTTCAGGGTTATAATATTAACATTCCAAGCAGAATTCTGTCAATTAGAAAGCCTAACTAGAAAGTGATCTAATTAGCGATTAACAAACCCAAAAAAACCGATTGGCGTAGAAACGGCATAGTTTACCTACACATCATCACGCCTACTGTCAAAATTGACATTCGAAATGAAACCTGTGACATGACGGAAGAGTATTTGTCTCTATTTCAGCGTCATTCTTTGATATTTTTCTATTTTAATACGGAATTTAAATTTCTAGTCTCCGACATCGTCATTATCTTATACAGAGTGTCCATGTCTAATGAAGTCGTACATTAAAGCTTCTTTTGTAATGAGTTGTAGATGCGGCAGCTTTCTAAGCTTTCTAAAAGACATAATTCAGCCTTGCCTCTCATTGGGTATCGTCAGTGGCTTATACAGGGTGTTCCTATCGAATGATTAGCAGAAGCAGCTGAATGAAAACATTTTTTGAAGTAAGTAGCAGATGCGCCAGCTGTCTAAACTTTCTAAACGAAGTAATTCAGTCGAAATAATTTCTTCGACTACACAATAGTCGACAATACAATTTCGACATTAAAAAAAAGGAACGGGAAATGTTTACAAAGGGAGGAACGAATAAGTTAATGTGTACTAACGCTTTCCAACGTTAGCATTCGATTCAGACATACTTTCGTAGGTAGATCTGCTTTAAGCAGCGAAGTACTGCACATATACAAAGATCTGTGCAAAGCAACGTCAAAACTTCGTTAAAAAACGTATTTTAAAGGGGCCACTTAGGAGAGTATCAAGCGAAGCATTTCCCGAATGTCATCTAAGAGATCAAAGGTTCTCCTCGGAGAGCTTACGGGGTCGGCAGCGATACATTTCTGTATCCCCCCAACACTAAACATTCGTTCGGCAAATGGATAATAACAACGGGACCACCTGGCCTTTGGAGGGCCTTAATTTGATGAAATTTATACGGGTAAGTATTGATAATTTCTACAGGGGATCTCCGTTCCAGATTTAATGCGATGTAGTTTCGCGTTACCTACTAATTATAAATTAGTGAATGCGTAGACCACAATACTCCTAATGTATGATAGTGTGTATGTAACGCGATACTATTCCATCTCGTATGAGAAATTTGGATGTTTATCTGCAGCAAAAGGAGAATTTTAGCATCAAAATCTTATCTTTAAATAGAATCCTATTATTAAATTGTTAAATAATAATAACCGATATAAAATTAAACCTGCTCCGCTTCATCCCAATTCCTCAGAATGTAATTTGATCGTTAATTCGAAAATTCGTTACAGCATTCCATTTCATGCGAACAAGAAAGGGGGCGGAAAGGGGGGACACCTATTACATCGGTGTC
The DNA here is from genome assembly GCA_004785975.1 of Popillia japonica. NCBI lineage: Eukaryota > Metazoa > Arthropoda > Insecta > Coleoptera > Scarabaeidae > Popillia > Popillia japonica. Next base: position 4,327 of record SMLS01047533.1, on the reverse strand, counting down.
GTATTACCGCCATTTCCCGTTTCGTAACGTGTACGGAAAAAGTCTCCGCCGTAGGAAACGAAATTAAGGTAATATTACCGAAAGAATATAATATTAAATTCGCCCTGCACCTTGTATTTGCATCATAAAAGCCATTGTGAGCTTGTTACATTGTCTGGCAGGTGTATTATGGTAGAAACTATGGGTGGGGGGATAAGCTAGCGCCGCGCGTATTTCGGGAATGTATTAAATTAGGAACGATGAGGAATATGCCAAATATAATTATTTAATAATATTGTATCGTGTGTTGTATGCGCACGCACGCCTGTAACCGGAAGTTGTAGGGGTTTATCTACATATTTTTGCCGGAAAAAAAAATTAATAAGTAAACTGTGTAGCTCCACATTGTGTGGACACGCTGTATATATTAACATAGAATTCCATCATTAAAAACTATACCTACGTTTCGGTGGCTCAATACTACATGGTCAGGATGTATAAGACATCATGCAACTTGTTCCCAAAATCAGGTAAGCTGTTGCTAATCTTTTCTCTAACAGGTTATGTGTTAAGTCATGATAGCTCATTGACATGCAATTCACGTTAACGGTTAAGTTCATACTCACAAATTGGCAACATCGTACAGGATAGACACCTCTGCATAGAAAAAATTCCCTATATCTTTGATAGTGAGAACAGTTATTTTTGGGTATTTCATTTTGTATAGGTAGCTATGGTTATGATGTGCCTCGTCTGTTATCGTAAAGAGACTATAATACCTTATACAGCCCGGTTTGCTTACATGCAATGAGTCATAAAGTAGGCGTACACAATAAATGTCAATTAATTTAAGCCCATGTGCGTTTTATTTTACATCATGCATACGGGTATTAACATAATAGTATATTATGACACTAGTGCATAATGAAGCTTTTAAAGCAACGTTACGAGTGCTTTAAAAGCTAATTATGCACTGTGTCATACGATATTTTTTTAGTATAAATGCAACAATAATTTTAACTAAAAGAAATCAAATCAATAATTTCAATACATTTTATCGAGTGATATGTGTCTCTATATTATGTCATCTGACATTTCACTCAATTACTAAACATCATTGTTGTATTAATAATGTCGACAGAAATTCAAAAACTAGCTGCTGAAGCTGAATTAAGTTTAATAAGTCCAAATAATAATTCAAATCAATAATCAATAATTCCAATACATATTATCGAGTGACATGTACCTATATCTTATTTGACATTTCCTGACATTTCACTGGACTATTAAACGCTTGGGATTGGCCGTTACCAAGCAACCTTTATACGCACGCCGTGCGATAAAGGCCCGATTATGCACGCTTATGGGTGTGTTTTGATGGTTTATGATGCATGCATACTAAAAAGAGTATAATGCAATGACAAAACAGTGTTGCCAACTTCTAAACGTCGGTACACGTATGAGAGTATTTACCTTATCCAGCTGCCAAAATTAGATTATTATTAATAGAATTAGCTATCTTGATATTGGAAACAGTTTATCTAGAAGTAGAAACGGCTTTTCTGATACCTTATACAGACAAATTTGGTAGCACACAACATTGTTACTAACTTCTAATATAGAAAAATTGTACACATGTCAAGAATGTTGAAAATGGGAAACAAACAGATTTGGAATTACTTCAAATTTTAAAAATCTAACACTAGAAAAGGAAAATAGGGAGAAGAACATTAAAAAAATGGAAAATGTCAAATGTTGAAAAAGTAAAAATTCGGAAATTGTCACAATATGAAAAATATCAAATCTTAGAAATTGCTAAAATTTCAAAATTATCGAAAAATTTATAATGTGAAACAATCATAAATAATCGTCAAAAAATAAATAAAATATCGAGAATTTTGAAGTAGAATCGGAATTACTTAAAATTTTGGAAATTTAAAATTATCAAAAAAAGATCAAATAGGGAGAAAAGTCAAAAATTGAAAAAAAATTAAAAATTATCAACTGACTGCAGAAAACGAAACAAAGTGTTTTTTGAGTGCTGAAGCTGAAACGACTACCTACATTACAAACCGACACAAACAGACAACGTACATACAAGTCATAGTGTTGGGCAACGACCATCGGCAAAAAATATAAAATCCCAATCGTGGAAGCAGCCACTCAAACTGCTGTTCCAAAATGGATTCTACGCCTGATAAAACGAGATTTTTGGAGAAGTGAAAAGGAACAGAAAAAAAAATATAAAAAATTATTTAATAAGGTTGTAGTGTTCCTATTGAATCTCTTGATGTCTTGAACCTCCAACAATGCATTATCTAATGAACCATCACAGGCATACAGCATCTGTTATTATAAGGATTAACGAAATTAATTAGGTTATGTAAGCCTCTTCTCTTTGTGCGTTTACAAAGGTGAGGACTGAAGTTTCGTACATGTGTGTTTGTGATCTCAAAAGTAAATGCTCTCGAGCGTTGTTAGTACATACTTATGTCTACATAAGTATGAATATGTAGAGGGTACATACAGTATATGTATGTATGTACTACGTTATATTATAGAAACACTCAAGTTTCTAAACACCGGCTAAAAGCATATAAGTTTATGTTTAGTCGTATATTTGGTTTGCGGATTCTGTACTAGAGAACTTTCGAATATACGACGCTGTACTGTTCAGACAATCACTTACCGAAAGCACTTCTCTCTCTCGTTTTGAGAGTGGAACTTACTAAAACATTTCATCATTTCTAATCATTATAATAATAATAATAATAATATTTAAACCCGACATGGATGTTGATCTCGTAGGAGATGGAAGCTGCAAAATCTCATATATTATACTTATATAATGAGTACGATGCTCATTGTCCTTTTACAAATACAGGAATGTATCCTATAATAATTAAATACGTCACAGTTCTTCAGTTTCAGATTCAGATGGCACAACAAACAAAACAACAAAGGCTGGAAAGAGCATCTGCTGTTTTTTTTGACGTCTTCCTCTGTTATAGCCCTTTCTGATGCTTCTGGTAATATTTAGACTACTAACTTACTAACCTGTCAAAATGACAGATATGTGTTTGACACCTTAGATACATATGTGCACCTATGTTCACGCATGTTAATTTTAGCACATTTTCTAGACGAGAGACTTCTCAATTGTCAAATATTTTTACATTGTCGGCATTAATACTTACTATGGCGACCTTTCTATTACATATAGTGTCAGCTTACTAAATTATGCACTAATCATACGCGCCATATACTTTATTTTTTATTAAGAGGACCAAATAATAAAATCCGCTTCACATTAGGCAAATTAAACTGACAGTTATTTTGGCGGTAAATTTAAATGATGTTTTAGAATTTTGTTTGTTTTGATTTGTACCTATACAGCACTGGAAATCTCAGAAAACTTCTTATCATATATTTAATAATGTCGTCAAATGTAGGTAGCACCGCCTTTCTTCTAACTCGTTTCAATGGTGGTGAAATTAGTCCTTTAGCTTTATACAGGGTGCTCGGATACTTGTCTTACAAAATTGAAATACTAATTGTATATAACATAGGAAACAGAATAAAGCCAAAAAAAATAATAAAAAATATTAGCAAATGCATAAAAACATTATTTAAAAAATCAGCAAATGTTTTTAGGTGGGCCTTTACGCGTTAAAAGTGAATAGCCGATCTTTATGATATCGTCAGCAGTACGATAGCACTAAAAGAAATCAATATTATTGAGGTAGGTCATTGATGAATTCGACTTTCTGCTGAGCTACACATTAATCCCTATAAACGCACAGCTGTTGATTATTCGATCTCGCTTGCTACTTCAACATCATTAGTCTATCAGTTTGCAGTGGTTAATGCATTGTGCTTTTTTGCCAGTATTTTTATTCGTTTACCGTATAACTACTTACATTAATTTACAGTTAATAGTTCCGTTAAATGTATTTGTATGAGAATTTATGAGTATTTTCAGTTTATTACTTAGTGTCGTGTGACTTTTGTTTAACCTTTGTAAAAATGCTTTATCATTATACAAACAACGAGTTAAGTGATATGGTTCTTACATTTGGAGAATGTAGACAAAACACAAGGGCTGCTCATCGACGATACGCTAATTTATTTCCTACTCGCCAGTTGCCAGCATCAACCACATTCACAAACGTAGTGCAACGATTGTAAATTTAGCGCGGTCTACCGTGTGGCAAACTTTAAGAGAAAATCAACTTCACCCCTTTCATCTTTAGCGTGTGCATAATCTTTCGGAAGACGACTACACTCATCGAGTGCGTTTTTGTCAGTGGTTAGTCGACCAAAATGCGGACAATCCCAACTTTTTAGG
>SMLS01047526.1:0-10285 GCA_004785975.1 Popillia japonica | reverse complement strand
TACATAAAATAACAAAGTTTTAGGTTACTATTAGGTTATTCATGCTTACTACGTATAATTGTGTTTTAAACGTGACATGACGTAAATTGTAAACATTAATGGTATAATAATAGAACACTACAAAATTTTAAAAGGCACAATTAACGTGAGTCATCTAACACAACATTTCTTTTTAATCTAATCAAGCGACTCGTTACAATTACTAGAATAAAAAAACTACATAAATAGATTATACTCGATTGAATAGACGTGTTAGTATGTACTAATTCTATTTAAATCACCATACATATAGGTATGCAAATCAGAATTTGTAATTAATTTGGGCAAAGCTAACTTTGCGCCAGGAGCAAGTGCATAGTTCCCAATTGGTCTCGTTTCTATGTATTGCGCCATTGTTAACGTAATGGTCATAATTGTCCGGAGATGTTGAGGCGCCCTCTAACTTATGTCTATTAAATAACACCTTTGCTCTCGTACCATTTACCCACCCTTTAGGTTGTACTCCACGTTCAACGTTATTCTATTAAATCTGACGTAGATGGAGTTACTACAAGTTATGCACAAGTTATACATAAATCGGGTGGTAGATTGCATTTTAGAGGGCGCTGTCTCTAGACTGTATTAGTACCTACGAAAATTTGCGTCGTAAGTTTTAGTTGTCAGTGAACAGTTTTCGTGATTGTTTGTTCCATAACAGATCTATGATTTTCTGAGAGACGATTAACTTAAATCCAATGACAGCTGTCAAACTGCAATGTGAATTTATAATTTATCATGTAGAGGATGCGCCAAAGTTTGAGCGCGAGATTTTGTTCTAAAGGATTTTTCACTGGACTACTGTGGTTGGTGGGCGAAGGACTCCTTTTTGGAGCCTTTTGGCTAACATTTTTACAAAAAAAAAGTATTGAACATGGACGAATTTAACGACCCCAATTCTGGTGCCAGAATTAGTGGGTTGTAACATATCAATTGGCAAGGAATTTTCTTCTTTTTTTGAAGTGCAAGACCAGATAAAGTCTTTACCGTTCAGAACTTCCTTTTGCCGGATTATTGATCATTTATTTGCCACAAATTACATATTATAAAACTTTTGAGAAACACCAGTTACGACGTATAGCTGCAGCTTGTAACTATATGAGGTGGCTGTGTTTACAAAATTATCCAGATTGCTTAGAAAAATTTGAAGCTTCTATAGTTACATGACTAGAAGCACAATTCTGGCACCAGAATTGCGCTTGCCAGAATAACCACCGAGATTACAAACCTTTAAAGTTTATGTTATATTTTTTAAAATTGAACACCCAGTATATTTTTGCATATGTTGAAATAATAAATTATTCTAATCAAGAAAGCCTTAATACATTATTGCGAAAAATGATACTGTAAATCGCTTCTCCTAATAACAGAAATAAAAGTTAATTTTTGAGCATAATATTGAGATGTAATGCCATAAATTAGGTATCATTGTAAAGAGAATCGAAAGACCTTTCAATTGAGGTACAACTCAACCCCTCTTTCCATTTAAGATTTTTGGGGTCAGTTCCACCCTGCCCAAGGGATTGCAGATGAGGGTTTGCTTGTACGCCCAATAAATGTCCCCTTCAAAAACAAAGTTGACGTGTCTGAGTTTTTTATTTTTTATGACATTAAATGCCCAAAATCAATGCCGTTTCGTTTTCGAATGGCCACCCTGTATATATTTAGTTTTAGACATAATAACTTTGTAAATAAACAAACAAACTGTGGGTATACCTATATGTCATTTAAAACTATAACAGATGTTTAAAGACATCACCGTTTTGTTCAATGCACTTTTGAATTCGTTTATAGGTACATTGCAAGTTGCTTTTAAAATCGTTCTTGCGTCCATGTTATTAACAATAGTTCTTATTTTATTTTGCAGCTCCAGAACGGTTTGATATCGTTCTTTGTAAATTTCATTTTTTAAATATCTCCAAAAAAAAGTCCATGGGATTTAGATCCGGGAATCGTGGTGGCCACTGAATTGGCCCATTCGTACCTATCTATTTATTTTGAAACATTTCACTTAATAAATTCTGCACTTCACGATAATTATGCGCTGGCGCTTCATCTTCTTGAAAATGTGTATTTTGCCGAGTAGCCAAGTCCAGGTTATCCAAAAATATTCCTAAATGTTCAGTCATGAAGTGTAAATATCTTTGTCGGGTTAATGAACCATTATAAAAGAAAGGTCAGACAATCGTCGATCCAATTAATCCACACCAAACATTTAAACTGAACCGTATTTGTGGAGCGTAGGGCCCAACAAATTTTCTCGTAACCAATAATGGTTGTTTTTTCTATTCCAAATTCCGGAATTTGAAAAATTTGATTCATCGCTCCACAAAATATGACGAAATGCATCTACATTCTGCCCTGAATAATTACGGTACCGATGACAAAACGATAGTCTCCTCTCTTGATCACCCGGAAATAATGTTTGGACTGGCTGGTATTTAAATGGAATAGATTTAAATTTTCTTAATATTCTATTGCACACAATTAACGTTTACATTTAACTCTCTAGCAGCGTCTCTTATAGAATTATTAGGATGCACTTCAAAGTAAGCCCGAACGTCAATTTCCATGGTTTCACTAATTATGTAGGTAGTTCTTTCTTGTTCTAGTTTTTTTGAAAACATTATGGTTTTTTTGAATTGCCGATACAATGTTTGATAATAGCGTCGATCTGGCTGCGGGCGTAGAGGATAACACAGCGTGATATACATATTTGGGTCCTTACAGAGTTTTCCCGGCACACGATATATGCTTCCAACATATCACACTTTTCCAAATGATTAAATACCATTGTCAACAACTAATTTTAAGTTACAACAAATACGGAAATATAAGAGATTAATTAATCGAACAAAGCCGAAAGTGAAACTGTGCGAACTGAATTACACCGTCAATTCAATTGACATTTATATTTGTTGTCATAAAATAAGTCATATTTCTTTGTCATAGCCATCTTGACAGTATTAATAGGAATTACTTTACAAATTTGTGGATAACAAGCGCAACTTTCATTTTTCGCAATAATGTATTAAGGCTTTCTTGTTTAGAATAATTTATTCTTTCAACATATGGAAAAATATACTGAGTGTTCAATTTAAAAAAATATAACTTTTTTAAATAACTCGAAAATTTGAAGTTCAATTGTTTTTTCGTTTTCAGTATCGCTATTCACGATAGAAATACTACTAGTTTGCTAATTTAACCGTTACTGTAACTTCAATAATAAAGAAGTTAGCAATGGTGCCGACTTAATTTATAACAGCCTGTATAGGGTGAAACTTTATAACATGAAGAATATATGATATTAGAGCAATATACCACCATGCATCAAACTGAAATAGTAACCATAGAGATATGTGCCCGAAAGGCATTGGAAAAAACAGTCTAAGGGTCAGTTGATTTACATCCTATTGGAGAGTTAGACGGCTCTAAAAACATTGGCATCTTATCAGATAACCTCAAAACTAACTTGGGACTAACTCGAAGAACCCTGGCAAAACACAACAAAGTTACTTTGGTGTGGGTGCTTGGGGATAAGAGCATGCACGACCACAAGCAATGAAGTATGCAGTAAAGAAGTCGGTATGAAGAGGCTGTGTAACTGAATTCACCGGACCAGAATCGAGTCTGGCAATAACTATGACTGTAATATGTGGTGCAGTAGCCGAGTGATCACAATTTTTCATCTACCCTGTATAACATGGAAGAATCAATTTTAAAAGCATTTTTATAAAATTATGAAAAATTGATCAACGAAGCTTCGAATCCAGAAACACTATAAACTATAATTGCACTTCTGATACGTAATATGCGATATTTTGAACAGACCACAAATACCTGCACAAAATTCAAAACGTTAAACTTATCTTTATTATTGTACACGTTACACTAATATTTATATAGTGACGCGATTATTGTAAATATTACACCGGCTAGACCGTGACACATATTTAAAGACTTACGTTTTTTCTTCGCTGTATCTTCTAGCGACATAATCGAACGATTCTACAACACCAACTAAATAATTGCGTATAATTTCTTTATTTCTAGCGATAATCTAATCAACATCAATAAAACAGCGCATACCATTCTATTATACGACACTGATAATTTAATTTTTTAGATAAATAGTTCTAAGATGTTTTCCAACAAAGCGATACGTGCGAATCTTAATATTAATCAAACTTTAGTATCTTGTAATTTAATCAATTATTTCATTTCTCTCAATAAGTTTCCTTCTGGTTACATTTTATATTAGTAATTAATTAGTTTTTACTGTTAAATTTCTAATTCTCGCCTCGCCAAACACATTAAAATATCTCCCATTACATACGAGTAGAACCTATCGAATCACATTTAAATTAAACTTATTATTGCAGCATTAATAAAACGTAACGAAATTAGAAAATATAATTTCTACCAATTACACACCTGTACCTAGCATATGCACATATCTCACTAAATGTAATTTCAAGCATGAACAGTAATAAATTCCAATTATAAACCTGCATACATTGTGCTGAACATGTTTATTACAACACGCATAAATAAGCTTTTAAATGATATTTAAAAGTTGGTAATTAAGATAAAATACTACTTTGGTTTGTATACATTTGAGTTTTCCGTGCTGAACATAAAACTGGTTGCACCTATGTGTGTATTTAGTGTAAAAGTACGGTGAAAGCATTGTGTTTTTTTGAAAGCAACAGAAGTTGTGCGAAGAATTTCTCTCTGCCGGCTAGCTAGCATTATTATTACAGTTCCAGCAGATGCTCACAAAAAAATTCAGTTCAAATTAAGTCTAATTTAAACCAGGGTAATTGTAATTATATAGAGATGTGTTAGACGAGTTATAGAGTAATTATTGTATTTAATTAGGAATTTGGTACACTGTTAACTTTTGTGCTGCAATGGCGGTAATGCCTGTTTGTCGTGTGTAAAGAGAGGAATGTAGAGGAACAGGAAAAATTCATGTTTAAGTTGCTTGGAACGAGATGCTACAAGAAAATATCGACCATCCTATTTTGTCGATGCTTAGACATGTACAGGAGTGTACTCACCTATAAGGTCGTCAAACATTATAAATTTTATCGTTCGTGTTACATGTTAAAAAAAAATTCTTGCAAATGTTATCGTTTTATTTTTGATGTAAAACTGTCACATTGCCAAAAAATCCCAGTTAAACAAATAATTCCTTCTGGGTGTAACAGTTCTAATGTCCCAAATCCCCAAAAATTTGGTGTTTAGGTTGGAATATCTCGAAGAAGATTGGTGGGTCCTTTTTTTCTTGAAATCGCACTTACTTATGCAATGAAATACGAGTTTCGTTCATAAATCAAATAGATGATTGGGAATTACTAATTGGATATTTCCAACAGGATGGTGCAACCCCACACACGACCAGAGAACGAGAACGACCAGAATTGTTGTTTTCTTACGCAGAGTACAGACCTAGTTGAGTGTAGAGCTTCCAAAATATTTTATCACCGTGTTCTTAAACGGGGACGGTCTTTGAAGGACTTCTTCTGGATAGTAATTGCAATAAATCACACTATTAACAACACCAATAAAAATTGTGCAGAAATTGGGGACGAGCCATGTACTTTAGGTTTATTCGCCCTAGTTCCTTTATCCAGCAAGGTTGGAAGTACCTATGTAATACCATCAGTCGTTTAATAAGAGAAGAGAAGGCAAATTTAATGAATTTAGCGTAAAATTGGATTTTCTGAATTTCTGGATTGTTTCAAGGTGGTTGGGAACTTGGATCCTGTGCTTACATGAGCGAGAATCGCAAGCTCTTAAGGAAACATTGTGAATTCTAGCTACCTATGTATATGGATCTTCATTGATCCAAATTTGAAAACTTTTGCTTGCTAACGAAGCTGTAAAGATGAATTTATTGAGAATTGATTAAGTTCTATAGAGCATTCCAACCTCTGTATTCAGTATTGTCTCTTATGGGATATACACATCTTTTACTATCTTAAGCAATTTGTAATAAATTGTCTTCTTTTATTTTAAAGCAATGGTGCCAGATCAATTAATATGTTTGCAGTTGGTAGTGCTGGTGTAACTCCGAACCACTCCGAACATAGTGCAAATATGACTGACAAATGTCAAAATCGTTGCGTGTGTTGATTTCGATAACACACCTTATTTTTTTGATATTATTTATTAACGATTCTTTTAAGAACGCATTTCTTTTGCACATTTAGTAGTAATAGGTAAGTGCAAAGGAAAAATAAGACAATTCTTTCAGAATACTGAGTCTCGCTGACGTGATGGAGTCGTGAAGAAAACGACATAAAGGTGAAACCTTTAGTATTAAAGAGAAGCAATGTATTTAATTACTTTTTCGGAAAAGGGTATGGCTGTCAGTGATGCGGTTTGTGAGGCCAGCAAAGAGAGAGACGAACTAAAGAAAACACTTTTATCAAGTCCAATAAAACAGTAACAGAAAAGAAAAGGAACACATGGTAATAATCATTTATGCACATATGATGAAAATGTGTAGGCATTTGTCTGTCGAAGTGCTTTTTCTGCTATAAATGCTGACAGTGATTCTCTAAACTTCAAACGAACAACTTTGTATAGATTCTCACGTCATATTGGTGTTAAATTTCAATTGGTAAACCGGTAAAGTATACTGATTGATCGAGATGATATCATTAGATGGAGACATCAAACAATTTCGAAAAGAAGAAAAGATTAATTGTATTCCTGTTATGCACTATATACTGACGAATCTTGGGTAAATATAGGTCACTCCACATGTTTAAAACCTCCAAGTAGTACTGGACCATGATCGCTCTGATTCATGCAGGTAATGAAAATGGATTTATTCTTGGTGCAGAACTCACATTTATTAGCAAAAAGAATACAGCCGATACACATAACGAAACGGGTGGAGAAGTATATGAAGAATGGTTCACAAAGCAGTTGCTTCCGAATATACCAAAAAATCCAGTTATTGTACTCGACAATGCATCAAAACATATTAGAAAGATGGAAAGAATTCCAATTACGGCATGGAATAAAGATCAAATCATTGAATCGTTAGCTTTAAAGCAGCATTCCCCGTATCTCAAGTTAAATCTCAATACGAAAAATATAAACTTGATTTAATTGCAAAAGCAAACGGCTGTGAAATTCTACGTTTGCCACCCTATCATTGTGATTTAAACCCAATAGAAATGGTATGGGCGCAAGTAAAGCATTATAACAAAATGAACAATTCAACATTCAAAGCTAAAGATATGTCAGAGCTAATTACCAGAGATTACAACAATGTCACAGTTGATAATTGGCAAGAGTATATCGAATATTGTTAAAAAAATTGAGAATAATATGTGGATAGCAGACGGACTGCAAGATGAAATCGAAGAATTTGTGTAGTTCTCCTTAATACTAACTTATACAGTAAACGTAAATTTTTAATTAGGACCGGGAGCCTCACTTCAATGCACGTAGCTGCCAGCTTTAGCGAAAGATAGTGAGTAGGGGTGAAAAGGCCGGGCGTTTCGCATGTTGGATGCATCACGGATACCTCAGTGGCATCGCTGCAATATGTTCCTCTTTATTTAAGGCCGTACGGCTTGTGACATCTATCCTTTTTCTAGCATCCTAATTAAAAATTTACTTTTACGGTATACAAATACAAATAAATCACATATTTTCTGAAAAAAAAATTAGGTTTGTTCCAACCACTTCTTAAAATATCAATTATCTTGTCATTCATTAATTGCTGCCAACCTAAATTAGTCATGGCAACAATGCTCTATAGTAACAAAGCTAATGTCCACCTCAGCAGTTTTATTAAGGAGAGAACATTTTCAGATTTGGTCCAATAAAAATCCCTACATCTGGCCTTGTGTTTGATTACTAGCTTGGTGTCATTTTTCCAGATAGAATGGACTCCCAGCATCTTGAAACAATCTAAGAATGTCAACTGGCAGCTGTTCCAAAATCTAGTTGATCCACTGGATTAAACTTAGACGATCTTGGCAGGTTGGCGGTGCTTAATACACAATTTTGAAACACATTGGTTAAGAATTCTTTGACTGGTCGGAAAATGTGCTCCATTCTGCATAACCGATGATAAAATTAGCTGTAATACCCCACCAAACGGTGACTGTCTTGTAATAAAGACCTCCTTTCAAGGATTTCTTGTGGATTCTAATTCTTAGTTTTCCTGACCTTGATAGGTCTCTGTTCTTTAATTTTTTTGTATGAAATTGCGGTATCTCTGTGACTACCTAGTGACTATCCATATTTGCACCTTAATTCTGACAAGATCCGATAACTCTACACCAAAGACCAATCAAAAATAAGTACAATTATTTCTTATTCAACGTCGTACTGTTAGTGATGTTAGTGATGTTAGTGGTTGTAACATATAAGAATAAACTTGGCCTGCATTTCCTGAGAGCTGCAGGCGCAGAATTAATTGAAATCCGTATTAACTTTTACGACTGGTATTGAAATAAAACGCAAAGCGTTATCGGCCAGCGATTAATGCTCTGTTTGGCATCTGAATAGGCAATCGGTTTACTTTAATGTGCTTGTGTGCAGTTTATAAAAATAAATTAAATTAATTTGATGCAACCTTCCAAGTTATTTAATTTTATATATCTGTAACGTTTAAAAACGTTGATTAATAAATTCATTAATACAATTTCTGGTCTGTAAATTGTGCATGCAACTAATAGGATTCGTAGTGGAATAATTTAATGGGAAGCTATTTACTTTGTGTTTAAACGCGATAAACTAAAGGAGAGAAATTTACGTGTGGAAACTACGCAGGTAGTACAGACATGATATATGTATTTAAATCGATAAAAAGTTAGATTATTTATGTATACGAAAGCAAATAAGCTCTAGGGGATTGAAATTTATGGCTTACCGGTAAAAACTTCGTCAAACCAATTAAATAATACAACCACACAGACGCATATAAGTTTTATGCAATCCTCCAGTATATCAACCATGTTTTCGCTGTTTCACTGCATCTCCTAGAATTAAATGAAAATGGATTTTATAAGATGTAACTATTCTTTAGCGTAATAGAGACCATGTTAGGTTAAGCATTTTTTCAATTCTTTTTGAAAATAATATTTAAAACTTGTCTCCATAGGACGCAAGAAAAAAAAAATTTCTAGTCGGTTTGCTGTCTAAAAAAGCTAAGACGATCCAAAACAATTGTCAAAATAATTTTGAATTTGAAAAAAGGGAGAAGGTAAGTAACATTTTGTTGTTCACTTTTTTTGCGCCATTTCCATCATTATTTTCACGAGATTTTGAACGATATTCCATAATTTTCCGAAATAATATTAAAAAGATTGTGTCCATTAAACCACGAAAAAAAATTAAAACGATTTGAAACCTCTGTCGAAAGTTTGCAAAATAATAGTTAAAAGTTGTTCTAATAAAAAGAGAAGGAAAAAACGAGTTTTCCGACACTCTCTCATTTTCAAAAAAAAAAAATTATAACAACGGTGTGAAACAACCGTCAACATTTTTGAAAAAAGTGAGTACTAGGAAAGTTTGTCTTGTTACAGTTATTTGATGGAGCCCTATACCTTCCTTCAAAGTTTGAAATCATGTAAATCAGATGGTACAGAATTTTAAATTACGGGGCAAATGTTTTTCCAGTCGGACTTATTTTCCCATTAAAAAAAAACTAAAACTATCAAAAGTTTCGAATTTCAAAAAAAGGAAAATTTTATTTTTTTTTCCAAATTTTGAAAGATGTTCCAGGATTTTGGAAATATTTAAAAAATTGTCGCCAGAAAACTTAGAATGAAAAACAAACTCTCCGATCGGCTCCTCATTTTAGAAAAAAGAAATCAAAATTAAAATTGTCCTTTGCTAAGATAATTGAAACAATTACCAAACTCGCCAATTTGACAGAGAAAATTTTGCATTTCAATTATTTATTATGCTCCTTTCTTCATATTTTTCTGAAATTTAAAATATTGAAGGTTTTAGAATTTTGCAAAATATTAAAAAATTGTCCCTACAAAACGAGAGAAAAAGGTCAATTTTTCCAAGCTTTTTTGACCAAAAAAAAAACTAAAATAATGTGAAATGACTCAAAATTTCGAATGCCAAAAACAGGAAAGAACACATTTGTCCTCACCTTCTCGCAAACTTCGAAAATTTTGAAAATGTTTGATATAAGTATTGAAAAATTGTGTCCCATAAAATCGGGAGAAAACTAATTTTCAAATTTCGAATTTTAAGGAAT
>SMLS01047507.1:0-15280 GCA_004785975.1 Popillia japonica | reverse complement strand
AAATTATTCATTCATTTGTCCAACCTATCACCGTCATTTAATTACAAACTAGTCACTTGTTGTTTCTTGTACCCGAGAAGTTCTGCTACGTTCCCCTTTTTTTCTGAATCTAATTATTAATAATTGTTCGACTTTTAATTACCTTTTTAGAAGAATGCCGGTCCGTTTTAATTTGGTTCCTTTTTTCCTCGCTCAAATTCTCCTCTTAACTTTCTGTTGTATTATTCTTGCTTGCGCAACCGTCTTGTTCGTTTTACATGGTAGATTACTCGCTTAGTCGTTAAATATGTGTTGTTTTGTTAATGTTATTGAATAATTGGATTTTTACAGCCCTCTTTTAACTGCGGGATCTTTTAATTATCAAATTGAATGACGTGAATTATTTAAATTTATTATAATGACTTGACGATTTAAAAAGGGAAATACTTTATAGTCGTGCTAAAGAATCCCTTGTTAACCAAAAATAGAGATCTCCAAACATTCAGATATATAGAAGTAAGTACATACATACATATATGCCAACAAATCAATCAACAAAACAACTACATACTTTGTTGCACACGTTGAAAACTACAGAAGAAATCAAAGAGGAATAGATAGCTGTTTGGACGTAATGTTGGTCATTTATTTCAATCGTAAATCAGAAGAATAGAGGCTCCAAAGCATTCGGTTTATGTTAGGAGTTCAATTTCACCGCTTCTGTATGAAATACAAATGAGTTTATATAGAGTACCGTTATATGTTCCAGCGAAAAGGTTTATTATTATGCATATCCAGAGGCGTACTGCCTGCTAAGCTAGGATCAGACGTTATTTTCATTTAAATTTTCTTTCTTGCTGCCAAAACAAACACACACTTATTTTTAAATCTTTTAAACTAGGAATTCATTATTTGTATGCAATTTGCACAGGTCAATTTGTATCATTATTTAATTCGTTTTAAAATCATTAATTAACATCCCCCCTGATGTCTAGCATTACCATTTATTGCGTGTTTGAAGTAAATCTCTTAATAGTATTACTACTCTTAGTAATCTTAGTAATATCTCTTTTGCAACTGCAAAAGGGTAGACTAAACAATAGAAGCTGGATAGTAACCCAATACACGACGGTCGTGAAAACCTATGCTCAATACTAAAAGATAATTTTAATCTAAAATATCAAGTGGCTGATCTCATTGTTCGAAGAAATAAATATTGAAAAAAAATTGTTTGCCTAACTGCTGTCGTAGATTCCTTTTTAAAGTTTCTATTGTCAAAATCTCTGTTTGAGCGTCATAGACTTCTTGCAAACTTCGTTCCAATATTTCTAAATGTATACCAAGAGTTGTTTTATTTTTATTCATAGTAATACTACTAGGCAGGTTTTATTTGGGTATGCTCTGTAAACTATATTATTTAGTCCCAAAAACCTAAAAAGAAAGAATCAAAATTGTTAGGATCAGGTGATCAACTGCTAAAACATACCTAATAAGAAAGGGCGCCATTAGGATTTTCATGTTCGAGTCCTTGATTTTCGGCATTTTATTAAACATTAAAGACACTTCCTTAAATGAAGTTGAAGCGTAGGACGCCCAAAGACTTAGTAGCAGTGCCCACGCATTCATTACTTTGATTTCACAAGATTACTTCATGCATAGAAGTCATTTTAAGTAGAAATTGACATCAATATTGCTTGTGTAAACACGAACACTATTAGGAATTTGGTAGCTTCAGCCACGTAACAATTGTTTGGATACAAAATAGTATGGATAATGTTATGTCATCAGGTGATGATTATGATAATTTTATTACGAATGGGACCAATCATTTTCAAATTCGAACTGATAAGGAATTCTGAAAACCTCTTACGCCATTTTGTACTAGAACTAGAAAATATGAGAACCATAAGAACCTGAGGTATTTTCAAACGGAATACAGTATCATAATAATAATAATAATAATAATTCATACATTGACGTCCCTCAACAAGTTTCGCCAATACAGAAAACCACGGCTCGCCTGAATTAAAAAATATTAGGCAATAAAAATTCATCAAGAGTTGAAGACAGATTACGTACTTTCGACTTATCCAACCTCATCAACATACCAGCGTACAAGCACCAGACAAATCTCTATTTCTTCTGACCACCTGAATGAGTGACGATGACAGTGAAGTAATTCTACCCAATTCACTCTATCAGGCCATATCAAAAGTAGTACCACGGGCATTGACCAAGTCAATAGGACGAGTCGATTTTTCGTTAAAAAATTGATTTCCTTTACAAGGACTTTGTATTACAGTGCTGTTTTAAACAGCATCATATCTCACTTCCTTGGTTTGCAATGATCAAGTGGCTGTTCGGAGTACAAGGTTTTGTTCCTTTTTCTCGCTGTCATACTGGCCAAAAAGTCATGTTACCTGAATCGATAAAACATTCTTGATATCCAATTGCATTGGATGTATCTCTAATTCCGATTTTTATGGACCTCCTTCTGCACCGGTGTTTTTTAACATGGTGACACCGTCAGGTAATACACGATATATTCCTTCATACTCTAGTTCACTTAAATTTCATTAAACGCTAAAATTATAACCAAAAACTGTCCAAAATTTATCAAAATTATCAGAAAAACTTAACAACTTTCATTTACCAGAGTTGAAGCTGTCGAAAGCTTCGACTTTCGCAAATTATTAAAACTCTCAAGCACGCATATCCACCTAGTGGCGTAGCGTTTACAACACCCGGTTCCTAGTTCGGCGGTAACGGATTCAAACCCTGGTATGTTCTTTCTGAATGTTTTTCTGAAGTTCCCCAAATTCCATGGCAAATTCGGAAAGACAACATCTTAGGTTGGTCTACAGCCGCAGGCGTAATAATAACTGATGACTAGCCGATGCCCCCCTGTAATTGGGGCAAGCAGTTGGGGGATGTGAGGGCATGAATTATTACTATCACATGTCTATGTATTAGTGACAGCGCTCAGCAGGTGCTACGACCCGAATTCTTGCGGCAGTAAAATTGAATAACTGTCTATTCTGGCTATAAAACTCCCGAACGGTTAATAAACACAAACAATAAAGTTTTTTCATACATAAAGGAAACTATCTAAGATTAGATTAATACTAGATTATCCTCATAGAATCTCACGCAATACAAGCTAGATATTAATAAATTTTACATATCATAGCCATCGCTACATATTCTTAATAAAATCTCATGAATTTGTTAGCGGCACGGCTCTGCATAATGCGCTCGATTAACCGTCTCCTATCTTCAGATTGCTTCGCAGTACAAGATCTCGCGCGGGCAAATTAGCACTCGTAAATCTCGGCAACTGTCCGGGCGCGCGTTTGTTTGAAGAAGAACACTTATTTCGTGTGTATAATTCCCCTTTTAATATTATCAGAACAGAAACCACCGCGCAATAACACTAACCGTAAAACTTAATGATCGCCGATCATTCGGATGCCAGTATTTTTGTCCTATATGTCAGCCGACCGCTTATTGCCTCACGGGTTTCGGTACAGCATCACAGGAACACATCTTACGGGCGCTGTCTAACGGAGGTTGAGCATGATGTTTGCGATAATACACCAATAAATTCCTTTTTCAATTTAACATTAACGTCGTTTTATAATATTGCATCGCATATACAGACCGCGGACGCTTTTGCACTTGTGCTGATTATCTCGTTTCCTATTTATTCGTTTTTGAATGGTACTATCTTGCAAGTACATGCGCATAAAATGCATTAGATACGATAAGTAATATAATTTATGCATTTATGTTAATGGCTTATAGCTTTATCCTTATTAGTTTAATTTTTACAGTTTTGACAAGACTAATTTTCAAGACGACATGTTTATAACACACGAAGTAAAAGGCTCTGTAGCAAACTAATGTGCCACTTCCTATTCAGCCCAAGCATTTCTGAAGCAGTTTTCATATTGTTTCGTCATTTTCAAATAATTTTCGATCAAACTTTACTTTCCCAAAAAAATAATCATAGACGCATTCTTTGATAAATATTTTTAATTAAACACAAAATACAATTACACTCCAAATAGAAACAATCGAGTGATATGGGGTTTGTCGCTTGCTCCCACGGTATCAAGTGAGCGAGCAACCCGAGTGGCGGCGCAACAAAAGATTATTGCTTCTCAAATGTTCCACACTAGACGATTCTAGATCATTCCTTCATTTTGCCTATATAAGCGGGTGGCTGGCTCGCAACATCCTAACGAACTGCTAGTGCGGTCGATTTGCTTTGTGACGTTGTGTGCATCTTGAATGCTTACTACTTATATTTTGTTATTAAGTTTACCGAACGAAAAGTAAACGAAAATGATGTCTGGTAGAAAGAGAGGAAAAGTAGATGCAGAGGGTCGCCAGTTTCAAGAAAAATGGACTGAAGAATTCTTTTTTATCTTGCACAATGGTAAGCCTATTTGTTTGCTGTGTAATGAATCCATTTCAGTGATTAAAAAATTCAATATAAAGAGGCATTACTCAACTAAGCATCCTATGCCACACTCACTGATAGGACAAATAAGAAAAGACAAAATCCAGAAGCTTACCGCAAATTTGGAAAAACAGCAGCAAATGTTTTATATCTTCATAATGTTGTAAAAGCTAGTTTTATAATTAGTTCAAAATTGGCAAAGTCATTAAAACTTATCGAAATGATGGCTAATGATATAAAAACAGCTCAACTGGTTATATTTATTCGAGGTGTTGATAAAGAATTCACTGTTACCGAGGAATTGCTTGCTTTACAGCCGCTAAAAGGAACCACTACAGGAGAGGACATTTTTAATGAAGCTGAAAAGGTATTCACAAATTTTGGCTTGCCACTGGTCAAAATTAGTTGGTGTATGCACAGATAGTGCACTTCCTATGGTCGACTTACGTAAAGGTTTTATCGGAGTTCTTTTATGAAAAAGCAACTGAATTAAATGCGCAAAAAAAATGATTTAATAGTTCTTCATTGCATTATCCACCAACAGAACGTGCATTCTAAGTCCATTCGACTCTAGAATGTTATGAATGTGATAGTAAAACCCATCAATTTTATTTGATTGCGAGGCCTTAACCATCATCAGTTCAAGGCGTTCTTGGATGAAATATCAGCCGAATATGACGACGTAACATATTATTGTGAAGTCAGATGGCTAAGCAAAGGGAAAATGCTGAAACGGTTTTACGAGCTTAGAAATGAGATACCAGATTTTATGCAAATAAAAGATAAACCACTATCTGAATTGAGTGACCCAAAATGGATATGTGACTTAGCATTTCTAGTCGACCTTACAGACCATTTGAATGATTGAAATTTGAAACTTCAAAAACAAGGACAGTTAGTAAATGATTTGTACAACCGTTTGAAAGCGTTTCAGAACAAAATCCGATGTGGGAGGAACATATGTTGTCTGGTATCACTTACCATTTTACCACGCTCTCTGCGTATGAAAATAGTGCTTATGCTAAATATGCTGAAGAACTCAAGTTCCTGTCGGAGCAATTTTCGAACAGATTTAGCGATTTTAAAAACATGGAAGACAGTTTCAATTTATTTCCAACAAAAAGTAATATACAAAATGCTCCAATACACTTGCAAATGGAGCTGATCGAACTTCAAGAAAACTAACTCCTAAAATCTAAATTTGAAGACGTGGAGTTGTGCGATTTCTACAAAAAATACCTCGAAGAAGACCATTTTCTGGAGCTTAGAAAATTCGCAAGAAAATTGATTTGTGCGTTTGACAGTACTTATAAGTGCGAACACTTCTTTTCAATGATAAAAGTTTATAAATCAAAACATCGTACAAGGCTGACTGACGATAATTTGGAAAATTGTACATCTTTGTATCAGTGGAATTCATCCAAACATCGATGGATTAGTTTCCCAAATGCAAGGTCACTTGTCTCGATTTCGTTGTTGCTATTTAACTTTCGTAGGTTGCAATAATTCCAAATTTCACCATTTAATTATAATGTTGTACCTATTTTTTTCGTTTCATTTTCTTATTTTAATAAGTTGTATTATAATATCATTGTCCTACTATTTCATGCCTGATATCTATCGCTAAAAATTATGAACACTACTTTAAAATGCACTACTTTTAAAGGCGGCCAATTTGCATAATAAAGTATGGCGTACAACATGTCAAAGGTTGCCCATACTTGCCTTACACAGTAGTAGACAGTGTGAGTAGTGCTACTGACAATTTCTGCAAATTATTGTCTTAATTTCAAAACTGCAGTTACAACTGCAAATTTTCTTAAACTTTTGATGAAGCTATGTTAGCAGCTAAAAAGTTTTTAATAACTGAAAATAGTTACTATATATTAAAATCGATTATTTAGAGTTTCCGCTGGTATTTATTACACATTTATGCCTTTAGTATCTATTAAAAGAGAATTATATTTTGGTGTATCTATGTCAAAAAAAATATGAATTCAATTAATTACTTACAAGATAACTAAAAAGATCATCAGTTAGCGACAAACTCAACCATTACCAGACGTAAAACTTTTCAAACTGCCACCGCAGTCTCGCCCAACACCTGACAAGAGAATGTGGTAGGTTAACACTTAAAGGAGGGATGATTTCGCTGATCATGCAACTCTGGCGTAAGGCCAGAAAATGCATTTGGGTTTGGGAATTCGAAAACGACCTGATTTATACCATAAATCAGTGAAACACAGTCTTTCAGTTACATCCAGCGTCGATAAGCTCCTTCATCGTTGGTCAAACGTGGTTAAAATTATTATCCTCATATTCTTTTCCAAATACCTATGTGCAAGTATTTATAGTTTACAAATCTTCACCTGACGTGATGTAATTCATCACAATTTAAAAAGTTAATAACTATAAAACAATCTATTCGGAAGCATGTAACTGTGATTTATGGTTGATGTATGTACATACGTCGATTGCCTTTAACAGCGCGATTATAAATTATTTATTATTCGTTAGGAATGCGAGTGACGTCGGTTCAGCTACTTATGTACAGTTTTTAATAAAGAATGAATAAAATACATTATTATCAAGCTCGACATTCGCAGGTAAAAACGATTGATAATATCTATCCGAATCTTGTCGGTGGCGCTTGCTATCATTCGCTATTGGGACATAATTTGCAACACAACATTATTTACGCAGCAAAACCTGAAGTCAGTACGTTTGACAACCAACACTGATTAGGAAGCTTTCACCACGATAGAACATATCTCATTAAAGGTCGACTCATTTGAAACTAAAGTTAAATAACTTAAGGCGTGTCTCAGTTATGCAAAATCAGTCAAACATATTTTCGTTGATTGATGATGAATGATCAGTGGTTTTACGGAACAGATATTAGGATTAAAAAAAAAGCTGCCTAATTTCTGGACTTCAAAGAATTATAATATTTCTTTACTGCTACTAATGTAAATTTTCAGAATTAGATAGAACAATAGGCAGACGATTCAACTTATAATGAAGAAGCTATGGAACCAGTTCTGGAGGCGGTTGTGGATAAAAATTTCTCATTTGGACAACTTACAGCTAGATATTGGGTCTTTGAGTTCTGAACTCTCTAACAGAAAAAAAATATTCAGGTATAAAAGGATTTGTACAATTGTAATACAATTGTTAAGGGCGTTACAGTAACGCGTTTCCGAAGGAATTGAAGCTTTTATGCAATGATATCCTAAACTTGCTCAGAGCTAGCTGACATACCAAACCAATATTTTGACAAGTGTCAAGCCATTCTACAAGATGTTTCATCTAAAAATACAATTCTGGCAATCTGAAAGTATATTCACTTTCAGAAGAGCAAGTAACACGCCAGAAGTCTTAATAACATAAAATCATCCATATCCGTTAGGTTCATTTCAACAGAAGAGGAGTCTCTACTGCAAGTATAGCCTTCGTATATAAATAAACAAATGTATGTTTACAATGGCTTCAAGATAGACCCTCCAGTACTCAATACAATCGTTCCATCACAAAACGATTTCATGGACTAACCTTTGCAGGAAAGTGGATAAGCCTGCAATGACAACATCGTGTCAAACTGTAGTACAAAAGTTTTTAAACCTTTAAAATATGTTTTCTAAAAAAGAAATTTATCTGCTGTAGAGATGCGTTACTCCACCAAACTACAACCACGCCCTACTCATAATGTGCACCAAAAACTGATCAAAATCATTATGTAATATTCCCAAACAAAGACAACTGCTTAAGCCTCCATGAAAAATGTTAAGTCCAGTAGTATAATCGTCGATAATACTATCTCAAACGTGTAAGCTCTACTGATGGTGCTTATTATCCACAAGCACAGCAATTATATCTACATACATGAAATCCTCTTTTCAGTCCGCCCTAACAAACTTAATAAAAAACCATAATCTAAGTAACCCACGGAAATGAACAATGGTGATTAAATGCACTTTTTAGCAGACTTTCAATACAAAGGATGTGGCGTCTGCACAGTCATACAAGTTTGCAAAAATACAACCTTTATTTTGCCCCGTTGTAAAACTATTCACACCTAAGATGCATAATTGCACCTGCACATAAAGTAAACCATTATAATTTGAATAACCTCGAATACCACCCATAATTTTTACCACATCTTAACATTTCGCAGATAATTATACAACAACTTGCACAACAACATCCATGCTGATCGGTTTAAGATTGTTAATATATCATTAATAAGTATGGCAAAATGCATAGGAGATGTCGTTGTACGTAGACTGCGTCTTCAATAATTTATTATTATTAAAAACGACTACCAAATAGGAAACGAGCAATAATAATTTATTTAGTCACGACAGTTCGAATACCAGGAGCAAAAAGAGATAGAAAAGGTGGATTTCCTTTACCAGATTCTGAAGCTTCACCACTGTGCATGAGAGTGTAATTGTGGACGTTCCAATATGAAAAAAATCAGAACATACATAGCTATTCTAAAATTAATTCTATTTTTTTATAGTATTGACAACGCAATATATTTTCATTTGCGATAAATGTCCAGATCAGACTTTGAAGATGTAAACATGCTACATAAAATTTGGGCGACATAAATTTTACGTTTACATTATAATGCCGACGATGGTACAGCTAAGCACGGCCGATGATAGTAAGTAGCATACTGCTTTCTATCATCGACCAGCGACTGCCAGGTAGCCACCAACGGAGTATCCCATTCGCTTTACAATGTTACGCGATGATCAGGTTGTTATGTAAATTGACAGCTTAAGAGCAGTAAGTGAGGCACCAAACATAAAAACCAACTTCCCGCGGATATTGGACTAGGCGCGATCTCCAAGTGGCTGGTCTCTGTATAATGCCAGTTAATTTTCTAGTGGGCGGTGTAAGTTGTAGTTTTGTTTAATTGATTTTCCGGTTGTTCAGGATGTATTGTGCATTTTTGAAGGCGAAACCCTATTTATGAAGACGCAAAAATACTCGCGACACAAATAATCGCTCATTGCA
The DNA here is from genome assembly GCA_004785975.1 of Popillia japonica. Taxonomy (NCBI): domain Eukaryota; kingdom Metazoa; phylum Arthropoda; class Insecta; order Coleoptera; family Scarabaeidae; genus Popillia; species Popillia japonica. The sequence continues at coordinate 5,811 of SMLS01047507.1, read as the reverse complement.
GTGAAATGTATTTAGTAATAAGTAATCTTAATATGAACATGATAATTCGAGTTTTCGCAGATTTAACAGTATATATAGTACGTATTTGTATGTAGACTGTAATTACTATGGTTCGACTGTTTGTGAATAGATGTGCGTCAATTTGAACACATGAATAAATTATTTAACGATTCGTCTTTATTACGAACACTTAATTTCAATCCCTCTTTTGAAGAACCTTATATATCGCGTACAATATTCCCGAAAACGTAAATTAAACAAAGTAATAACGAAACCGGTCCTTCACGAAAAGCAGCAATCTCGCTCCATGTTTCCATTAGCGTTTTGATGACCGAACAACAGTTAATTCATTCTGACACAAAACCTCTAATAACCTCTACATTACAGGAGTGTATTACGTAACCGTGAAAAAGTTCATTCGGTTTTTATGCATCGACTTTGATCCTGTATAATAGAAGCTTTAAAATCACTCTAACACATCTAATTTGCATAATTAAAACCGGGCAGATTTGCTAACGACGTCGACGAAAAAAAGTTTAGCAATTTAAAATTTTTTAATGACCCACTTCATTAATTTAAGCAAAGCAAAATTAAGAAAATGAATAATGTCATGGTTGCGTTATTGTTGAATTTAATCGATAATTCAGGAAACATAATTCAAAAACTGCATACACAGTATAATTTGAAAGGAACTCGTATACCGACAACGTATTTTAAACTGAATGACAAATGGTTATTATTTCTCAATGTTATTCGTATTAAACTGACAAAAAAGGAAATACAGCTTAAGTAGATGTTATTTTAAAGCTCGTATTGTTGATATTCAATGCAGTTATAAGCACGCCTTCCTGACATTTAATATAACCTCAAGAAACTTGCAACTAATAATAAAAAAAGAATTTGTGAAAAGATGTACATATACTTGAAATTGGAGCAAAAAGTTATGGACCTACAAGAATTGTAAGATGGACACATTAGTAAAGTAGAAGAAGTGAGGACCATGGTGAAATAAGATAACATATACAAAGGGGAACTTAGTCATATAGTCATCAAGGAAGAATAAAAGTTGTAAGCAAAAATCAAGCAAGAATGACCAGTATGAAGGATAACCACAAACAGGAATCTAGAAAAATGTTTAATGCAATGAGTAGAAAGAATATACAGAAGGAAGATCTGTAGAAGAAGAAGAAAACTAAAGGACTGGCGAGAACTTTGGAAAAGCACCTCCAAAAAGCTAACATATGTTCCTCCAATACACACTAAACAGTATTATTGTTTTCTGATGACATTTTCAAGGAAGAAACCAATTGGGTTAATTTCTTAGAATGAAGATGTTAATAATACCGTCCTCGAAAATGGTAGCAGCAACATTTTCCGTCTGGGAAGAAGCTCACCTCTTGTAATCAAGTATCTGGGGACCAAAGATTTACATGGAAGCGTCTTCAAATTGAGTATTCTCCAAAACGCTAACATGGCCTAATGAACCTGCAAAAGGCACTTTGAATAGGTTTGCAATCAAGAAAACAGACAGTATCAAACATTAACATCGTGAAAATCATGAATTACAGTTGAATGTGCTATCTCCAGACCTTGAATAATATAGTTCCAATAGACTATAACTTTAAAACGAATCACTTCTTTGAAATAGGTCTGATTTCATGGAGTATTGAATTTATCTGCGAATGTTAAGTCAATGTTGTGCAACTGGCCACAAAGACCAAAATATCCTAAACAACTGGTTGGACGGCACACCAATGTCGACACATACGACAAACTTACCTGACAAAAAGAGAATAGACCTTTTTGTTTAAAAATACTTCCCCTTTCAAAATATTAGTATAATCACAATTAAGTTTAAATAAATTTTGTAAAGTCCAAAGCGAAAATGATGAATTAGTTTACGACTGCAAAGCAATAACTCGAGCTTCGAGCCAAGCTCTTAAAGTCACGACAATCATCGAATTCTTCAAGATGCACAATGTTTGAAGAGCCATGTTAAATAGATGCTTGATCTTGAGCGCACAAAGATATGTAGATTTTCTCTACCTTCAGTAAAAGGAATGTAGAAAGGCTACTACTAGTCACTATTACAACCAGATGGTACCACAATGCCAACAATGTCCAAAAAATCCAAAATGGCTTGCTGCACATACCAGTAGCTCTTTGAAAAACCTTGCGGGTCTAACCATTCTTGCCTGTCTGTGCTATTTTACTATGATGGCCAAAGAAAATAAAACTGCAGTACAAAACAAGGTGAAGAAATTGTCAGTAGACTTGTGAAATGAAATCACTTTAAAAACGGATCCCTTTGATATATAATACAGGTGTTCTAAACATTCTAATTTCATAAATCATCCAGTCCAATCAGGCCAAGGAATATTGAGTTACTGTTACGCAATTGAACACAAAAGTATCATTAATATTGCTCCTGGGGTATTCCAAGATTTTTTACAGGAAGAAAATCAAAGAATTAGAAGAAAATTGGATTTTTTTTCTTTGGCCAAACAATTGTTATCGTCCATTTATGGTCAGAAGTACTTAATCCTTCAAAGTATTTTAGTCTTGCAAAGCATCCATAGTCAAAGCATTTGCAGAATTCTTCTTCTGATTTGATTCATATGGTCTGGATTTAGAATCTTGATCAAGCTTATGTCAACGTGTCACTAAACCAATACTGTCATTGACCTACCATTTATTTGCAGTTGCGGGATAATTACTAGCGTAACATTATTCAGGGCGAGGTAATGTTGTAACAAAACCGTGGAAACACATTTACACACACAACTTTACAACAAGAACTGTAGTGGTCAGTCTTGACAGGCACGGTTAAGAAGCCTTTTCAGACACACCCAAAAAAATAATATATAACGCTAACTATAACTAACTAATTGCAAGAAAGTAAAACTTATGCCCGGTTTTTCCGTGTCGGTTTAAACCCAATTTTTGGTTTAAGTTCAAGTTCAGAGTTTAAAGTGTGTTTCAGTAGTAGTTAAACTCTGAACCGAATTAGAAATTGGTTTAAGTTTAAGCCGCACAACGTATAGAGCTTAAAACTTGAACTGAAGTGTGAGCCGAAAACTGACATGTAAATATAACCTCAATCTGACGTATCAGCAAGTATTAGCGATTTGTACAAAGATGGATTTTCTGATATCTTCGGACTATGAGGATATTATTAATTTTATTGACCACATTGGTCGTGAAAACTTACAATATCAAGCAAGATACAAGAACTGACTGTTTAAATTGGAAATAGTTACAAGGAAAGTTGTTCACCCCTTCCATGTTTACGAAATATAGCGACAAAACAAAAGAGAATGGAAAACCACCCCACAATTTCACTTATTAAATATACCGAAAACCCTGATAGAACTAACAGTATACTCATGTATAATTTTAGAGATAGTATAACTAATAGTAGATAGTATAATAATATATGTAATTAATCTTGTTTTACAAACAAGAAAATCTGTTCATTAGAAATTCCTCATACCAGAACCTAACAATACACAAAGGGAAAGATACGATTATTAGATAAATACTTTAATTAGGGGCGTATAAATATCTGTACAAATAAAGTGCATATATAAAACACTTTTCTTGTTAAAAGTTTCAACATTAAATTTGGAAATTTCTAAAGTTGCCCCTAACCATAAAAATCTCATTTGAATGGGCAATAGATTATGCGCTTTGAGAATTCCGTACGATCTCGCATTTTTATTGGTTACTACCCTTAAATAACAACTGTTACCACCAACACATCTCTTAAATTCTTTACTATCAGGTTGACCAACACCGGATTTTAGTCTTCAGTTTTAGTTTAACTGAACTAATAGTTCAACAGAGAGACTGAAAAACGCATTAAAGGAGTTCATGGTTCTACTTCAAGTTCAGAGTTCAGTTGAACTTTTACTTAAACCTGGACTGAAAAACCGGGCATTAGATATAACCAAGTACTATCTAAATATATATACGTGCAAAGAATAGTTCCATTCGACAAATATAGAGGCCGCCGACAGTTGACTGTAGATAACTGTAGAAGGTGCGTGCGCCCAGAGAAATTTTGGATGTAAAACAAAATGCATAGGCACAATCCGTAGTGACAGTTAAAAGTACGAAAAATGTATGTAAAAATGACAGTTTTAAATGACATTTAACCTAAATGCTCTTGTAAGACGTTTATAATAGTACCAGGCATAACAGCGATTATTTGTCTGGACCGTTGGTTGCGTACGTACATACGTCCCTTACTCCTCCCCTTTAAAACTATCAACGGTCCGAGGAGACTGTGTCGCCGCTCTATATTTCTCGAATGGAACTACACTTCTTTGACCATATTAATACTAGTATTATATATGATATAACCTTGCCCAAAAAAGTCAGATGTTGTGATTTCTAAGAATCCATCAAAGAATATATCATTGGCATAAAATCTATTTCCTTATAAATTTACCCCATGAAAATTGGGCAGGTCATTTTCTGGAATTCTTACGGCATTGCACTGATAATTTTTGTCGAAAAAGCCGAAAGTACTATGCTCACGTAATCATTTCCGGTCAAACTTGTCCTCCCATATTAAAAACTTATAATCTGAATTCATATTGCATAAATAAATCCCCATTGCGCCATTATCATTAAAAATAATGAAGATTATTAAATTCTAACACTTTCTACAATATAAGCATTCACACGTATACGACTTGCATATAACACGTCTCAAGATCCCTCTGAGCGGTTTTCTTAATGAAATAACACAACCTTCTGTTAGTATCTTGGCCGGATGTGACGTCAGGCCGCACTTTCCAGCTTTTACACGCATACACATACGTGTAATACGTGCGTATACATGTATATATAGATGTTCAAGAAATATGTGTGTACCCCTGTCGCCCGCGGAGTCCCCTTCACCGTCAGCGCCGCAATACCCTCCGCCCCGCGTTTCTCCCTCAATTTAAACTTTATAGTCTACTTCCGGCGCTCAGTATGCCGAAGAATCATTGTCACTGGGTTGAAGTCCTCCTTCTCTTCGTATGTCGTGTGTATATACGATGCGTTATTAAAGAAGTTGATGATGAATGGCTTACCTGATGATGCTTTGACATCCAAGACGAGAGTAGTGTTGAGGAGTGAGGGGAATGATACGGGGACGACAGGAAATGAATATTTCTTTCTTCAACGTAAATTACGCGTGCGAATGATTAATTATAATTTTATTTGTATATTTGAAACGTATAACGAGTGTTACTATAGGAAAATCAAAGCCCACCATTTTTCTCGCACAGTTTGCTGCTAACAGTAATTTAATGCTGGCACTAACCCAGTTACAGCCAATAAAACCAGTAAAACGTTTGAGATACTGCGAAGTTAATCAATAAATATGTAAAAGTCATTGTGCTTCTAGGTTTACATATATTTGTTTTTGTGTACCACTGTAATTTGCGTGTAATAAATTGTGTAACAACAATCGCCACATCACAATCTAAACAATTAAGAAAAATAAGCGCACGAAAGGGAAAGACATTCATACTATCTAAATACATTGTGTGGTCATATTTTATATAAATCTATCATTGTATATGCATGCGATTTCAACAATGCAATTAATATATATCGTAATTATGGTGGCGAACACATCACCCGAAGGTAAATAGAAAGTGTTAATTTCATACAAAATAACGCCGACATCGACAGTAGCATTTTATCCGGGCCTCTTTGTCTCTACATACATCTAGAAGCAATAAAATCTTGTTCGTTTTGGTGTACCACCTAAACGCTAGCGCATAATACGACAGCTTAACGGCGCTTTTTTTT